>CAUYPK010026439.1:0-13279 GCA_963574355.1 Loris lydekkerianus | reverse complement strand
GATTTTACTTCTTCCTTCCCAGGACTTTTCTTTTTCCTATGATGCTGCAATTTAACTAATGCAAATTTAAAAATTTTATCACTTGAAAAAAAAAAAAAAAAAAAAAAAAAAAAAAATTAAAGAAAAGAAAGCTTGGAGACGTTAAGAGAGTTTCCAACCAGATAGTTGAGTGGCAAAGATCTCACAAATAATCAGCATTAGACTTTGCAGCAAAAGTTGTTGCAAAGTATGTAGCCATGTAATAATGAAAAAATAGAGTCATCTATTGAGTTATTTTTTTCCTCCTTAAATTACTTGCTGAATAAGAGCAATTTTCTAAAGAGGCTGAGCAGACGTTTTCCCCATTTTATGGGGCATGGTAGGGTTTAAAGTGAGTAACAGTGAGTGGGGAATGGGTCAAAGGAAAGAAAAAGAAAAAAATTAAATTTCAGACCCGTGGTAAACACTCCAGACTGGTAATTGGCAGTCCTAAAAGACTGCACCTTTGATATGAGTAAATAGTCTCAAATAACTTATGGACTGTTTTAAATCAGGTTAAATACAGAATAACTGATTTAGAGATGAAAAGTTAATCTCCAGTATACCATAATATGTACTCAGAACTTCAGTTGATATCTATAGTTTTTCATTCAAATATATGTCATTCGCTCACAACAAATGAACATATCAAAAGATAAAATCAAATAACAAAACAGCAAAGGAAAAAATTAAAGACAATGAAAATAGACCTGCAGAAATTGAGGTATTAGTGTTATCAGACAAAGATTAATGATTTCATTAGTATGTGCAAAATTTTGTATGTCAAGGTAGATAATCCTATCAGAGAGCTGGAAACATTTAAAAATAAGCGACAGGCATTTCTACAACTGAATATAAAAACTAAAGGTGCAAGATAACAGCAGATTATCCCTAAAGGTCAGTGATTCAATTGGTAAATTTGTCAGAGGATAAAATTGATATTGCAACAATGACAGAAAAATCAAAAAGTAAAATTTAAGATATATAGAACATGAGGGAAAACACAAAAATGTAAAATATATGATTGGTATCTTTCAGGAAAATCAGAGCAAGAAGACAGAAGCAATAATCATTGAGATAAGAGCTGAGAAATTTTCCAATTTGATAAAAGGTACTATGTCTCAGAAGTGAAAAGTATACAATACAAACAAGGAAAATACAAATAAAGCCATAGTTTATATTCCACAACCAAATTGCTAAAATGAAAACACAGAGACAATCTTGAGATAAGAGATTGAAAGTGCATGTTCATTTTAAAGGAGAAAGACTGACCATGGAATATTATGCAGCCTTAAAGAAAGATGGAGACTTTACCTCTTTCATGTTTACATGGATGGAGCTAGAACATATTCTTCTTAGTAAAGTATCTTAGGAATGGAAGAAAAAGTATCCAATGTACTCAGCCCTACTATGAAACTAATTTATGGCTTTCACATGAAAGCTATAACCCAGTTACAACCTAAGAATAGGGGGAAGGGGGAAAGGCAGGGGAGGGAGGGCGGAAGTGGGCGGAGGGAGGGGGATTGGTGGGATTACACCTGCGGTGCATCTTACAAGGATATATGTGAAACTTAGTAAATGTGGAATATAAATATCTTAGCACAATAACTTTGAAAATGCCAGGAAGTCTATGTTAACCAGAGTGATGAAAATGTGTCAAATGGTCTATGAAACTAGTGTATGGTGCCCCACGATCACATTAATGTACACAGCTATGATTTAATAAAAAAAAAAAAAAAAATCACAATTCAGGACAGACGTGGTAGCTCATGCCTATAATCCTAACACTCTAGGAGGTCGATGCAGGTGGGCTGCTTGAGCTCATGAGTTTGAGACCAGCCTGAGCAAGAGCAAGATCCCCATCTCTACTAAAAATAGAAAAACTGAGGCAAGGGGATCACTTGAGCCCAAAAGTTGGAGGTTGCTGAGGGCTATGAGGACGCGATGGTACTCGACCCAGAATGATAGCTTGAGACTCTGTCTCAAAAAAAAGAGCACAATTCAACCAGTAACTAAACACAAGTCAGCCAAGTGAGGTACCCATAATAACATGACACACCCTTAGTGAAGAAATCCCTTGCAGATGGTGTAACCATTCAACAGCTGCAGGAGAAATGACACACCAATCCACCAATCTATTTTTCACTTGGGCTTTGAAGCTAAATGATGTTCCTCATTTCAGCTCTGACCTTAATTAAAAGTGATCAAGAAACTATTAACACCTGTTTATCTCTGCGATACAAAAATGTTATATGCTTCTTTTCTTAAGAGGTATGTTACTGGACAAATGGAAGCTGTGTAGTATGTATAATGGTTAAGAAGGTAAGCTTTGAAAGAGATTTCCTGGGTCCAAAACTATTTGTGTGAAAACAGGCAAATTATCTAGTGTGTGTGTCTCAGTTTCCTCGTCTGTGAGACAAGGAGAAAATATTATCAACTTCAGAGAGTGGCTGTAAAATTTGAGGCACACCTCAGACATAATAGGCATTAAGTGTTTGCTATCATTATCCATGACTATTAAAACATTTTCTAAAGGAAAAAGCACCATTCTGGGAAAACAGAAGCCCTGGATTCTGGGCCTGACTCTAGACTCTAATTCTCAAACTGGAGACAGACAATTAAGGAGGCGCGCTATTTCACTCAGCTTCTTCCCCTGTGAAATAAAAGGGCCTCACTAGACTGATCTCTGAAATTCTGAACAAGTATAATTAATGGAATACATGAGTAAGGTATTACATGTGACCATGGACCACAGCTACGCTGAGGGGAACGGTATAGTAAACACAACAAAAAGCAGGGTATAAAGAAGACTTGAGAGCAGCTTCCTACAAGTGCGTGTAGGTCTAGTACCATCAGCTGAAAAAGTTGGTAAGTTTAAAAAAAGTATCAGAAGCAAAAGTCTAGAACAGTGGTTCTCAACCTTCCTAATGCCGTGGCCCTTTAATACAGCTAGACTCAAAGGTCCAGAGGAAGAAAAGTCTAGAATATATTGTTTTAAAAGTGCACCAACTGTTAAACTAGCTGGGAAGGAGGGAAGGAATGGATTGGCCCTCAAAAGGAGCAACTCAATTTGGTAATGGGAGATCAAAACGTACGGGAGAGACCTGTCTCCTGTTGGAGCCCCATCGTCTATTACAGCATGCAGTATGTAGAAGGTGCTAAATTTATACCTGATGAATGAATAAATGAACATATGTATGAGAAGAGAGAGAGCCAAGTCCGGAAAGTCGTGTGCCCAGGCAGGACCTAGGCCGAGGGAATGGAAGATTGGGAAGAAAGGGAAGTGGGGAGAGGCAGGGAAATCCAGGGTCTGGGAGAGGCGGGCGGAAGATTTAGGGAAGGGAGAAGGGGTGAGGCAGGGCACGGGCCAGGCGGCTGGACGGTCACCTTCGACATTGGGCGGCGGCAACCCAGGATGGTAGTGCTGCCACAGCCCCTGCAGGAAGGCGGCGCCGCTATCCACGCAGCGGTGCTTGGAGCTAGTGATGAGCTGCAGGCGGCCAAAGTTCTCCCGGCTGAAGAGGGTAGGGAAGAGCGAGGCCAGACGCACCGCGAGCTGTCGCATGTCCTGCCGGCCCTTCTCCACTAGCTGTCCGTCCATCCACTCCGCATACCACAAAGGCCAGTCGGCCAGCGCGGCGCCCAGGTCGCGGCCGCCGGCGCTCCCGGCCCTATCATCCCTGGGCCTGCGAGCCTGCAGTAGTCCGTGCAGCTTCCTCAGCTTGCGGATCTGTTTGGCCGTAGGGTAGCGGGTGCCGTGCCGAATGAGGGCGACCAGCTGCACAGGGGTGCAGGCGCCCTCCAGCAGCGTCGGGGCCCGCCACGGCGCCTCGGGGCCCAACAGCAGCCCGTGGTTGACATCCTCATAGCGAGTCTTGGTGCCGAAGTAAGGGCTGAGAACCGAAGCCACCGAGTCCCCTGGCTCTAGGAGAGAGCATCCGGCAAGCGACGAGAGCAGAGCCGCAGCCAGGGCCGCGGCGGGTGCTACTGAGGCCCCGAGGAGGCGGCGGCAGGGGCTTCGGAGCATGGTGCGGTTTGGCCCGGGAGCGCAACGCGCCAGCTGCTCACGCCCACTTCCGGCTCCGGAGGGCAGGGGGCGGGCCCGGAGGGGAGGGGGCGGGCCCGTAGGGCAGGGGGGCGGGCCCGTAGGGGAGGGGGGCGGGCCCGGAGGGGAGGGGGGCGGGCCCGGAGGGCAGGGAGGCGGGCCCGGAGGGCGCTTCCGTCTTGTGCCCTGGAGGTCTTCTCCTTGCTTGGAGGAGGCTGCGGCGGCTGGCTCCAGTTGTGAGTTCCGGCAGAAAGCGTCGAGCTCTGTGGACCTGTGGCTCAGGTGGAGCCGGCGGAAAAGCCTGAGGAGCTGGGGACAGCCACAGCCTGGGTGGAGTCTGTGTCGCTGGCTCGGAGAGTGGGCGAGTTTCCTCATAAGAGCGTGCCTCAGGGATTGACACAAAGACTCCCCCGCCTTTGTTTTTTTTTTTTTTTAAGTTGTCTTGGGTGTGGATAAATCCCAGGCTTGCAAAACAGAATTTAGCAGAAGTCTCTTTTATACCACCTCTTCTCCGTTCTGCTGTGTTTTTCAATGTCTCTGAACCTCGCATGAAACTCACCTGATGTTGAAAGCCCAAATCCCTGGGTCTTACCTCTTGAAACATGAGGTTAGTTCTTTCTTTTAGAGTGTGAAAATAAGCAGGATACAACAAAGTGAAGAACCTGGAAAGGTGCTTAGTTCTGCAGGAATTTAAATTCTGAATCTTTGATATAATCTTGGTCTCGGCAATGAGAGGTGAAACAGTGAGACAGCACCCTAAAAGTTCTATGCTTGTTGATCCCAAAGGCTTTGAAAGTGAGAGAGGATAGCCGAGAAGGGTGAGGTCCAGAAGTACAGGTCTTCTCAAGGAGACCACAAGGATACACCTGCAGGGTCCTCTCCACTGTGACTCAGCTCTTGGGAATTTGTAAACTTAACTTCCTGAAACTTAGAAATTTCCAAGTTCTGTGAAAGTCTGTAGTTCTGTAGGGGTGTGAATAGCATCTCCCTCTTGATTCAAACTGGCCAATACCTGTGGGGTGGAACTTTTTGACTGTCAATAAAAAG
This sequence comes from Loris lydekkerianus, assembly GCA_963574355.1. Taxonomy (NCBI): domain Eukaryota; kingdom Metazoa; phylum Chordata; class Mammalia; order Primates; family Lorisidae; genus Loris; species Loris lydekkerianus. The sequence goes on along the minus strand of CAUYPK010026439.1, from coordinate 8,169 downwards.
AGAAAGACCAAAGCAGTAGAGAGCACAGCCATTTGGAATTCTTGTAGGCGGTAAACTCCTGGCTGGTGAATAAAGCCCTTCCTGTTTTAAAGGTGGTGTTTGGGTGCTTTCTCTCCGTTGGGCCTTGTCTTTCTGCAACAAAAGTAGAGATATAGCTGTCCTGGTAACTTCAGTGCATTGATTGAGTCATGGCTCAGCAGATTTACTCCATTATTAAGTATGAGCTAATCTCTTTTGGAAGCAAACATGGTAACCCTATACACTTACATATTCAAATCAGCAACAGGGTTTTTGTTGTTGTTGTTGTTGTTGTTGTTGTTGTTTGTTTTACAAGTGTTAACTGAAATTTGTGACTAAGGCAGAGAGTCAGTAGAGGTTAAACCAGAACTTGAGAGTGCGCGCCTGGGAAAGAAACAAATCACAGACCCATTTGTGCCTGTTTTTTTCTGAAAAGATTTTGGGAAGGTTTAGTATTTATCCATTTCCTTAAAGGAGGAAGGCATGTAGGAAGACTGACACATAGGTGGTAGGACAAATGGTTGCAGTTTGGTGAGACTTCAGTAAAGTTACAGCCCACTAAGTTTACATTTACATAAGGTGATTGTTTGAAGGTGAAGGCAAAAGAGTAAAGGAAGAATCGGTTATGTCTCTGGGTAGGTGGAGGAACAAGAGAACCATCTTTGTCCTAGCCTACCAGTGTGGAATTTAACAGACTTGAGCAGAGTTAGATTGATATCCTTGTTTGTGAGAGAATCTTGAAAGGTTTGAAGGCCAGCCTAGAATTTACTTAGGAGTGATTTGAGGGGCAGTCATCCAGAGATAACCGGGGCCCTTTTCCCTTTGGGGTTTGGTTTGACACAAAGTTCTGAAAGTAGCAGCTGTTTATTTGGAAGAGGCTATTGTATGGTTCAGCCTCCAGGCTTAGCTTTCCCTTTGTCATAAGAAGTTTGGAGGATCCTGAGATTATTTGATTTTCTTTTACATAGATTATCACTCAGAATCTTTGATGCCAGAAATCATTAATAAGAACAATACTGTGGTTTTCCCACTTGAACCCCAGTTTGTATGCCTGTTGGAAAAAGGATTACGAAAGTCATATGGTGACCCAAATTCAGACTTTTTCTAAATGGAACAGGAATACTGTGCTTTGATGCCGTCTCCAGCAATAGTTCCACCTAGGAAGGAAGAGAAGGGCAGGAAATCTGTGTTGCAGTACCCTTAATCCTGCACCCAAGAAAGACTGGAATGTATTATTAACCTGGGAATTCCCATTCCCCCTCCAGGTGGGTTTTTTGAGAGGGAGCTTGTATTCACGCACACAGATGGAATTGAGGATACCTGTTCATCATTTAGTAACGTCTTACACTTCCCCAAAACCCTCCACCTGGACTGGGCTTATAAGAGAAAATAACATGGCTGGGCGTGATGGCTCACGCTTGCAATTGTAGCACTCAGGGAGGCTGAGGCATGTAGATTGCTTGCGCTCAGAAGTTGGAGAGCAGCCTGAGTGAGAGCGAGACCCCATCTCTGGTTGGTATAGGAAAATTAGCTAGGTGTTGTGGCGCACGCTTGAAGTCCCAACTGCTCAAGAGGCTGAAGCAAAAGGATTCCTCAATCCCAAGACTTTGAGGTTGCTGTGAGCTATGATGCCAAGGCACCCTAGCCAGGGCAACAAAGTAAAACTTGTCTCAAAAAAAAAAACAAACAAACAATAGAACCTGAGAGAGACAATAAGGGAATGCCTAAGTCTGTTTCTCCCTGATTTTGGAGACAGACTCATTCCATTTCATAATAAAGAGCTGCTTAGGTGATATTGTTCCTGTGGTCACTCAGTCCTATTGGCCCTGATGGTGATTTTTCCTTCCTAAGGAAGCAGAGAACCAGGATATTACAACCAGGAGACTGGGCTTGGCACTTGCTGTGTCTGGTTATTCTTCAGCCAAGAGCACACCAAGAACCAAGGGCAGAGTGCCGCCCGACAGCTTTCCCTTCAAAGACATTATTGCATTGCTGTTGGTAAGCCCGTCACCATCTTTACTCTTTTTCTCTGTATTTAAGTGTCTCATTTTATTTCAGAGAGGCATGCCTCTGATGTTAACCAAGAAGAAAAGAATGTAAATCAAGAATAGATTTCAGTCTGAATGTGAAAATCTTTGAGATGTTTTGTACAGGAAACCATCATTAGGGCAATAGATACTCTTTTTGATGAGCCATTTTGTAGAATGCAATGCATAAATATCTGTGGCCAGTGATTTTTTTCTTTCTGAACTTTGCTGAAATTAGTGACTATCCACTCCCACGTTTGTTTTAAACTCTAATCTTGTAACAAATTACACACTTTTAATAGACTTCCTTACCTTATGCTGGGTAGGCTGAGATGTTTGATAATATTTCTAAGTTCAATTAGCAAGCATTTGTGCTAGGTGCACCTTGCTATATTTTGCTTAATATATGTGCTTAATAATGACCATCTCTCATGCCCAGTCTTTAATCTTTTGAGACCTCAGAAGTAACCAAGTCTTCCCAAAGTCATCATTTTTCTTTTTTTTTTTTCTTTCTTTGATTCCTTTTACTTTCTTTTCTTCTTCTTTTTTTTTTTTTTTTTTTTTTTTTTACATTCTCACTTTGTCACCCTCAATAGAGTGCTGTGGCATCATAGCTCACAGCAACCTCAAACCTCTGGGCTCAAGTGACCCTCTTGCCTCAGCCTCTCAAGTAGCTGACACTACAGGTGCCTGTCACAGGGCCTGGCTATTTTTAGAAATGGGGTCTTGCTCTTGCTCAGGCTGGTCTTGAACTCCTGAGCTCAGGCAATCCACCTGCTTCAGCCTCCCAGAGTGCTAGGATTACAGGCGTGAGCCACCATGCCCAGCCCCTTCACTTCTTTCTAATGATGCGATCTTTGGAGATACTACTCTAAATACCTAAAAACAAACCCATGGCACGTAGTTTTATACCCTAAATTTGCCCCAGTTTGATTTTATTTCCTTTCCCCATTTTCTTATCTGTTGATTTTATACTATTTTATATACTTACATTAATCATTTTGATGTCATGCCAGGATGACAATGACAAAGTAAAAGTAAGCAATGCCTCCATGTTTTGGGCTAGAAAAAAGCCAGATACAGTATAAAGAGGTTAAAGAGTACATAAACTTTGTGTCCAGATTCTAAGATCTGCCACTTATTAATGAAGTAACTCAAGTTTTCTGAGCCTTAGTTTCCTCATCTGAAAACTAGTAATACTAGAAGGTACATTGTGGGATTATCGTGACAGTCGGAAATGATATAAAGTCCATGTAATAGTCCACTGCTATCAGTGGTATTCTTATCAAAAATGCTCAGTGTTTTTATTTTTGCACTAAGATGCTTAGCTTTCTAACAATTATGTGGATTGCACTTACTTCCATTGAACATTAAAGTGAATGACTTTCACCAGCAAGACCTGCATCAAAGATCATTTCATAACTTTCCTAATAATAAAAATCCACTTGTCACACTTAAACTGGGTGTCTCATTATCAGAGCAGTAGGCAGCCTTGAAGTTTTAAGAAGGTGACAGGGCCTGGTCATCTCTTCATTTTTTTTTTTTTTATCTCACAGCATTCTTGAACCTATAGTTAAACTCCTGTGGCACACTTAAATTATTCCCATTCCCCCTCCAGGTGGGTTTTTAGTTAGTTGATGCCCAAAAAAGATTTTAAAAGAATACTATGTTTTGAACTTCTTTCAAAAATAATTTAACGATTTTTAAAGATTTTTGTGGCACACCTAAGATCCTCTCGTGTCACACTGGCTGAAAATCACTGCTCTAGGCAGTCTGTAAATTGGCTGCCCTTTCAGATTCCCACCTGGTTTAATCAGAAGGTACAGACAAGTTTGCATGGTATAAAACATGGCTGCCCCTTTGCAGAGATCAAGGGTGAATCGCTTCCCCTCATAAGAGGTTATGCATATATGAGTAATTGTTTGGCAAATCTACTGCAACATAAAAAATATGGAGGAAAATTAATTGTTTAGGTTCCTTGAAGAGATAGGAGACGATGGAACCAAGAGCACAGACAGAAAAATTTGGTTTGGACCAGAAGAAGAAATCTTACCTTCTGAGGAAATATTGGAAGGATGGGCGATCATGTGGATAAATTTGTAGGTGTGGCAGGAGGGAGTACATCAAATCTGATGGCTTCAGGTTCCTCAGTGTCATAGGAGACAAGATTATTTGAAGAGATGAGGGAATGAAAATTAATTGTCCTGGATTGTGAAAATGGTTTGGATTTACAACTGAGAGAAATGGGAAAATAACGGAAAAGGATTTACAGCCAAGAGGAATAGGGGGGAAGTAAAAGTATACATGGTCAACTTTGAGAATCCAAATGAAAATAAAAGACTTGAGCTGTTAGACGTTTTACAGTCTTACCCAAAAGTGAACATTTCTATTTTGTTTTTCAGAGTGGAAAAGGGAAAAAAAAAATTATTGTTCTGTATTCTAATAAGTCTTAGTAGAACCTTCTAATGAATTTACCACAGTAAAGAAGCTAGAAGGAGTTTGAGGCTGCAGTGAGCTATGATAGTACCCTGCTCCCCAGTCTGGTCAACAGAGAAAGACCTCATCTCTTAAAAAAAAAAAAAATGAGAATAGGCTAGGCTGGATTATTTTTGCCAGATTATTCCTAGGACTTCAAAAATATTAATAGTGTCATATATAGTATTTTAGGTTATAGCAGTGTTTAAGACAATTGGTTAGCTGACTTTAAAGCAATTAATGTTGCCTTTTCATTCTGAAAAGCAGGAACTTTCAGAATGAAAGTTTTCTTTTTCATCATAAAGGCTGAGGTTTTGTTAAATTTTATTGTAACATAATCCCAACTTTCTTGGTTTAGTTGCTTTGTCTATATTATATCTTAGTAAGTATTAAAACCCAAATAATATCTAAGCCAGAAAAGCATCGTAGGCTGCTGTGGACTCATATACCTGGTTGCAATCCCATTAATGAACAAGAAAGTTCACACTCTAGTTGAAGTAACTATTATTCTACAAGCAACATCCCTTGTTATCCAACCTCACTTTTCCTGTCTTACTTCCTGCACTGCTTGATTCTGAACTCTAAAAGATAAGGCAGGTGGTGGTAAATGATTCATTACTTAATATCTTAGATGCAAGAGCCATGGTGAAAATATTTATCCCATATATTACATTAAGTAGACTGTCAGCATTCATTTGTTGAGTGTATGAATGAATGAATGAATGAAAATAGAAAAATAGGCAGCGTGGGAAGCTTAAATGTGGAAATAATACTGCTTTGCATTCATGTGGCGTAATTATCTCATATCTTCCCAGCTGTCTCACAACATACACAGAATAATATTTATATCATATTGCAGATGTGGCAATCAAGGCAGAGAGGCTAGTTACCTAAAGTCATCCAACAAATACTTAGTAGATCCAGTTCTAGAATGGAATTATTGGAAACAGAGTTATTTTCATGTTTCTTTCCTGATACCTACCCTGTTCCTAACAAATGAACAATGACTTCAAAAGGATTCACTCTTGGCTGGGGCTAAAATGATAAATTTTGTATATAATACTGTAGCACTTACTATGGTTCATCACACAACAGTTTTCCTTTTTTTCTTTTAATCTTTGAAATGTGTAGGTATTCACCTCCCAAGAAACTCACTCTATTCCATCCTCAGGAGAAAATTCGAATTTGGGTCTGAACCAATCATGGTGACTTTTTTTTCTGCCAGTTTTGGTTTAGGAAAAGAGCATGTGACTCATTCTAGCCAATAGATATGAGGAGCAGTCTCCTGGGGAATTCTAGGAATGTTTTTTTGTCCTAAGAAGTAAACAATGGAGCAATGACATGTAAACACTCATAGGGTTGAAGGATTAGACATCCTACTAAGTCAAAGGAATACTAAATTTGGCATAGTAAAATAGTATGGAAGGAAAGGAAATGGTATCAGTGAATTCACTCATCAAAATTAATGTTTTAAAAATGATGCAGTTGTTTGTCATTAAGTGAAACAGTTTAGAACAGTGGTTCTAAACCTGTGGGTTGCGACCCCTTTGGGGGATTGAACAACCCTTCCACAGGGTCACCTAAGACCATCCTGCATATCAGATATTTACATTACGATTCATAGCAGTAGTAAAATTACAGTTATGAAGTAGCAACAAAAATAATTTTATGGTTGGGGGTCAGGTCAACATGAGAAACCGTATTAAAGGGTCGCGGCATTAGGAAGGTTGAGAACCACTGGTTTAGAATATGAGATTAAGAAAGTTTAGCCGGGGCAAGTTACATAATACATGTATAGATCATTTAAAGGTGAAGATTTCTGCTCCTACTGGACTTAAGCCTCACTAGCTTCTCACCTTTTACTATGTATCTCTCCTCCCTAGCCCTGAAAAGGTCTTGCTGACTCAGCAACTTTTTTTTTTTTTCTTTTTTTTTGAGACAGAGTCTCACTATGTCACCCTCTGTAGACACTGTGGCATCACAGCTCACAGCAACCTCCAACTTCAGGACTTAAGCGATTCTCTTGCCTCGGCCTCCCAAGTAGTTGGGACTATAGGCGCCCACCACAATGCCTGGCTATTTTTTGTTGCAGTTGTCATTTAGCTGGCCCCAGCCAGGTTCGAACCTGCCAGCTTTGGTGTATGTGGCTGGCGCTGTAACCATTGTGCTACGGGTGCCGAGCTGAACAGAAACTTTTCAAATGAAGATATACTAATGGGGTGGTGCCTGTGTCTCAGTGAGTAAGGCACCAGCCCCGTATACCAGAGGTGTTGGGTTCAAACCTGGCCCCGGCAAAAAAAAAAAAAAAAGAAGAAGATGATATACTAATGGCCAACAAACTCATAAGAAAGTGCTCAATATCTCTAATCATCAGGGAAATGCAAATCAAAGCCACAATGAGATATCACATAGTGCCAGTGACAATGATTCTTATCAAAAAGTCCCAAAACAACAGATGCTGGCTTGGATACAGAGAGAAAGGAACTCATATTCTGTTGGTGGAGTGCAAACTAGTACAACCTCTATGGCAAGTAGGATGGAGATGCCTTAAAGAACTTTCAGTACAGTTACCATTTGATCCATACCAAAGGAAAAAAGGTCATTTTATGAAAAGGACACTTGCACTAGAATGTTTATAGCACAATCTGGTTGTCAGCACAATCCACAATCACAAAGACGTGGAAACAACTCCAGTGCCCACAAATATATGAATGGATTAATAAATGTGGTTGGTATATACATACTATGGAGTACTACTCAGCCATGAAACCAAATGGGGATTTAGTGTCTTTGTGACAACCTAGATGGAACTGGAGAGCATTCCAAGTGAAGGATCACAAGAATGGAGACACAAACACCAGATGTACTCAATTATAAGTTGGAACTAATTGATCAACACTTAGGTGCACATATATGGAAGTAAAACTCAATGAAAATCAAGCAAGGGTAAGAGGGGAGGGGGTAAATTCATGCTTAATGGGTAAAGTGCACACTGTCTGGGTGAAGGGCACTCTTACAACTTTGACTTAATGTGTACAAAAATTTTGCAACCAAAATGCCCCTTAATATTCTGAAATTAAATTAAATTAAAAACTGATATATTAAAGTATACAGTGGGGATATAAATATGCATGTACTAAAAGAGAATAGGCAGGTCAAGAGTTAAGGAGCGATTTTTGTATTTCCTATGATAAGAGTAAGGGTAGGTGTTAGCAGTAGAAACAAAAAGACAAGTAGACAACCAGCTATTTCTGTCTTAGGCATTTGAAAGTCAGATGCTCATAGGCCTTAGCTGGGTTTGTTTGTTTGTTTGTTTGTTTTTTGAGACAGAGTCTCACTATGTCCCCCTGGGTAGAGTGCCGTGGCATCACAGCTTACAGCAACCTCAAACTCTTGGGCTTAAGTGATTCTTTTGCCTCAGCCTCCCAGGTAGCTGGGACTACAGGTGCCTGCCACAATGCCCGGCTATTTTGTTGTTGCTGTTGTTGTTGTAGTTGTCATTATTGTTTAGCAGGCCCAGGCCAGGTTCGAACCTGCCAGCCCTGGTGTATGTGGCTGATGCCCTAACCACTGAGCTATGGGTGCCGAGCCTAGCCTTAGGTGTTCTTTTTTTTTTTTTTTTTTTGTTTATTTTTTGTTGTTGGGGATT
>CAUYPK010026438.1:0-13518 GCA_963574355.1 Loris lydekkerianus | reverse complement strand
CAGCTGAAGCTCTGTTTGGACATACAGATGAGGAGGAGGAGGAATCCAGTTTTGAAGGATTTTAACCTTTGTGATTTAGCTTGATTACCTGTTAAGCTAAGCGCACCGAATCAAATAACCTGTATGACCTGAGTATAAGCCGAGTTCGGGTTTTTCATCACAAAAACTCAGCTTATACTTGAGTATATACGGTGTTTCTTCACTAGAGCTTTTTCTTCCATTTCCTCATCATCAAAATCAGCGTCATCTTCATCTTCACCAGCAGCAAGTTTTACTTTTTCTATGGAAACTTGCTACCACCTCCAGGGGCAGATCGCTCTCCAGACATACTTAAGAGTTTCACATCCTCCTCTTCATCTTCTAACTCTGCATCATCTTCCACAGCTACTAAGTGCTGCCCACTAATATGTGCTGAACCACACTTCAACTGTAAGACCACGGGTGGTGTTATTTCAAACCCCCCCAAGAGAAACCGTTGGCTGTACAGACATTTTCAAAGTTGCCAGTGTTACTCTAATTGGACTGCCTTCATAATTCATTGCCTCTGCTTCAACAGTATGCAATTCATCCTTTGCACCAGCCCCTAAACTGACCGTTCTTAAAGATAACTGTGCTCATTTTCATCATCATCCACCTTAAAGTGATAATCTTGTTGGCCTTTACTTCACAACTGAAAAGACAGTTCTGAGGCCTCAAGGGGCTCATGTCCATGTCCATCGAATCTTCCATGAGGTGGTAGCACACACTTAGGTGGGGGAGAAGGCGGACAGAGATAAATGACTACTGCTCCAAGGAAAAGCCGCACAGGACAGAATCACACCTGAAATGAGTTCTTGCTATGTTGCTCAGGCTGGTGTCTCAAACTCCTGGCCTCAAGTGATCCACCTGCCTGGCCAAGATTTTTTAATAATAAAATTCAGATGTGGGAAAATCAGTGGGTTTATAAATTGTATGAAATTTAAAGGCCATTAATCAACTCTTTAAGTAATTTCTTTCCTTTTCTTTTTTTTTAAGAGACAGAGTCTCACTTTATCGCCCTAGGTAGAAGGCTGTGGCATCACAGCTCACAGCAATCTCCAACTCTTGGGCTTAGGCGATTCTCTTGCCTCGGCCTCCCGAGTAGCTGGGACTACAGGCACCCACCACAATGCCTGGCTATTTTTTGTTGCAGTTTGACTGGGGCCAGGTTCAAACCTGCCACTCTCAGTATATGGGGCTGGTGCCCTACCCACTGAGCCACAGGCGCTGCCTCTTTAAGTAATTTCTAAATAATTTTCTAACTGAAGTTTCATTAGGGCTACATTCGACCTTTTGCTTTTTTTTATCTTCAATTTTTTTCTCATTCTTTTGGCATAACTGCCCCATATCACTTAATTTAACATAAGGACAGCAACACTTTTATGGTAAAGGGCCAGAGAACAAATATTTTATCCATTGTGGGGCATACTGTGTCTGTCGTATTCACCTCTACCATCGTAGCTCAAAAGCAGCCATAGACAATATGTCATCAATGGGTACAGTTATGTTCCAGTCAAACTTAGTTAGAAAAACAAGCTATAAGCTGGAATTAGCTCTAGCGTGACACAACATGCAGTAAGGGATGATATGGAATTTAGAGTCAGAAATACCCGGCCACTGACTAACTGTTATGACTTTGAGAAAGTTTATAAATTTCCATGAAATGAATCATCCCTGAAAAGCAAGTAAGAGCATCTTTCTAATGGGTTATAAGGATTAATGAACTATGTAAAGTGCTAGTACTGAATCTGGCTACTAGTAAATAGTAGCTATTTTTATTAAATGATAGCTGGAAGAAAACATTGAAAAGAAAGATATAAAAGGTCAAGAAGACCAGCATTGGGAAATGACATACAGGTCCAGAAACACTCAAAGGGCTGTCTGTGGCTCAATCTGTAAAAAGATTCTATTTACCTTTATACCAATTTAATTAACTTAAATATCCAGAAATATAGTGAATTCTCATTTGTGGTAGCTATGTTCTATAAAGTTGCCATAAATACTGAAGTGGCTAATATCAAAGAGTTGCTATAAGGTAAAATACAGGGTTTGAGGACCAGTTGCAGTGGCTCACGCCTGTAATCCCAGCACTTTGGGAGGCCGAGGCAGGTGGACTGCTTGAGCTCAGGAGTTTGAGACCAGTGGGAGCAAGGGCAAGACCCTGTCTCTAAAAAAATAGCTGGGCATTGTGGCAGTTGCCTGTAGTCCCGTCTACTTGGAAGGCTCAGGCAAGATGATCACTTGAGCCCATGAGTTGAGGTTGCTGTGAGCTATGACACTCTACCCAGGGCCACAAAGTGAGACTCTGTCTCAAAAAAAAACCCACAGGATTTGGTTTTCTACAAGCTTTTTTCCTTTTATTTTTTGAGACATAGTCTTGCTCTATTCCCAGAGTAGAGTGGCTGTGGCCTCAGCCTAGTTCACAGCAATCTCAAATGACTAGGTTCAAGCAATCCTCCTAACTCCCAAGTAGCTAAGACTACAGGAGCCTGTCAAAACACCTGGCTCATTTTACTTATTACAGAAGAGGTCTCATTCTTACTCAAGCTGGTCTCAAACTCCTGAGTTCAAAGGATCCTCTTGCCTTGGCTTCTAGGATTACAGATATGAGCCACCACAACAGGCCAAGAAGAGGAACTCTCCCATCCAGCACTAACCAGGCCTAACCCTGCTGAACTTCTGAGATCAGATGAGATTGGGCATATTCAAGATGACATGGCAGTAGACCCTGCAAGCTTCCGTTCACAACACTTTTGTCAATTGATCACTACATAACCTTCTTTTACATGTGTTTCTGTTTAAAAGACACCTTATTTAATATATACTATCAATTCTGAACATTGTATCAGAGCAATCACCACTATAACTTGTGTCTGAAGAAAGCTCATCAAACCCACATATTTTCTGAAGCAAATCACAGCTGTCTTGTGCTTACGAACACTAGAAAGCACTGCAGCAGTATACTTGGAGACCATTATAAACAGCAAAATCACCAACACCAATCATAAAAATGTGAAAACATACCTATAAATAGACCACAAAAAGACCCTTGTTTTATAAGCATTGCCTTGTTTGACTTCAGCTGACTCAGATGCGTGTCAAGTGATTCAAATTTTTCACTACTTTGTGCATGTCTGAAAATGACCACAACAGTACCAAGAATACTGATTGGGGAGATATAAATGTTGGTGAGCAGGCAAATTCACAAATACAGATTCCACAAATAATGAGGATTGACTATTGTACTAGGCCACAATTTATTAGTAGGAAAAACAAATCATGGGAAATTCTTTTCCTATGTGTTTAAACAAGCTGTTGCTTGAGTTATTTGTGGGCTCTCAAACTTACTATTTCTAAATGTTCTATTATTTCCTCCTAAAACACTAACCTATGTTTATCCTATCAATCAATCAATAATTATTAAACAATATAATTAATTATCCCCTCGCTTATACAAGTCCCTTGTATTGATTTAGAATGCTTTTGGTACTTAAACAACAGCAAAAGAAAGTCTCTGGTAAGTTGAAGACCACACATATAATAAAATCTTTTTTTCCCCCTCTCAAAAGATGTTACGTTAAGACCCAGCAAAATGAACCCACTTTATGTAGAGAAAAATTTTAGTTTACCAACACTGGCTTTCAGAAACTTATTTCCAATCCTCTGGTCCATTCCAATGGCTGTTGCTACCTCTTCGACATCAGCTCCTGTTGCTTCACACAGGGCACTTATAGAGTTAATGCTGCTGATTCTCTGGGCAAGAAAAGCATTTGCTGCCTTTAAAAAGAAAAAAAAAAAGGCAGAGAGGAGAATACAATGAACTAAAACAACAATTTTACATATCTGGATTATATTTCATTGACTTGATTCAAATTACTGAGGGAGATATAAAAAATTACAATGAGCTAAATTTGATGAGACAATAATGGATTGGTGATGGAAAATGTTTTAAATTTAAAAAGACAGATGATTAGGAAAAAGAGCAAAAGAGGGGAAACAGTAATAAAATACAAATTACTATTTATTGTACTCTCCATGTTATTACATTTGATTAAAATTTTGGAATTTTCTGGAATATTTTATGCCCTGATGTTTGATATCCCTTGTGAAAATGTCATAATTTGAACATGTGAGAATATTATCTTTAAAAATACAACTTTTATTAATATTAAGAAAACATCTATATAGCTTATCTGGTGATAACACAAACAAAAACTTGGCTTTAAATTTTTCAAGAGTTGAATGCTAGATACTAACCAGTTTGGAAAGCTCTGAAGACCAAGTATTAGTGGTAAGGATCTTTTCTCTGGGAACCCAGTGCTCATATACAGCACACAGGGCCTGCACAGCTCTCTGGCCTTCTGGGGTTTCATCTCCTCCAATCAGTACTCTGTCTGGGTTCTTTAAGTCCTTGATGGCTGTTCCCTCTGCCAAGAACTCAGGGTTGGACAACACCTACAGTCCCAAAGCAAAGAAAAGTCTTAAAATTCATTATGGGCAACCTTAAGGCATTAATATTTACATAACAATAACCAGGTTCCAATGGTCCATTTTTTTCATACCTGTAAATTCAAGTTGGGTTTTGTATTTGCATCAAATATGCGACGGATACTTTCTGCTGCACGCACTGGAACTGTACTTTTCTCAGTCACAATTTTGTACCCGTTTGAGTTTTGTACAATGCGTCTAGCACAAGCTTCAATATACTTCAGATCTGCTGCACGGCCTTTCCCCATTCCATAGGTTTTTGTTGGTGTATTCACCTGATGAAAATGAAGAGCACAGTATCTATGAGATATCTAGTCTGTGATTTCAAGATAATCCTGATCTATCCAGTGGGAAGTTAACTGTCAAGTGGGAAGTTCACTACCAACAGTAGCTCCAATTTAATCATCAGTTATTTCCATGGAAAGAGTATACTTTATAAAAATAATCACCAGAATAGCTTGAAGCATCTAAAAAACTCATTTAAATTTTTGTTGCAAAACTACTATAGGGCGGTGCCTGTGCCTTAGTGGGTAGGGCATAGACCCCATATACCGAGGGTGGAGGGTTCAAACCCGGCCCCAGCCAAACTGCAACAAAAAAATAGCTGGGCGTTGTGGCAGGCACCTGTAGTCCCAGCTCCTCAGAAGACTGAGACAAAAGAATCCCCTAAGCCCAGGAGTTGGAGGTTGCTGTGAGCTGTGTGATGCCATGGCACTCTAGCGAGGGTGATAAACTGAGACTCTGTCTCTACGAAAACAAACAAACAAAAAATTACTATACATGCACCATATAACAGAGCAGGCAGATTCCAAGCTAAGCCCTAAAGATACAATGAATGAGGTAGTGCTCATCCTTGAGGTCTTCAGAATCAAACTAAATGTAAGCTTTCTCTTCTTTCCTTTATTATATGTAACATCATGATCTATAAAAATGAACTTTAGGGCAGTGCCTGTGGCTCAAGGAGTAGGGCGTCGGCTCCATATACCAGGGGTGGCAGATTCAAAACTGAAAAAAAAAAAAAAGAACTTTAAACTCCTTTATTACTATTTTTTATAGCCCTAAATCAACATGTACTTCAAAATGTTTGTAGTATATCATTTCACTCACAAATGCTTTCTTAGCTCATTAAAACTAAACATTACCTACTTTCTTTAGGACACAGAATACAATATGGACAAGTAGTTTCAACTAGGAAAAAAAAAAGTCAAAGTCCAGAGTCTAGCTAGGCATTAGGGTTTTGGGTTCACTGTTGCAGGTAACCTTGGGGAAAGTATTGCGCTCTCTGCCTTAGTGACCTCATTGAAAAATAAGGATAACATGTTCTATAAAAACTAACACATGGGGGTGGTGCCTGTGGCTCAGTGGAAGGGTGCCAGCCCCATATACCAAGGGTGGCGGGTTCTAACCCAGCCCTGGCCAGCTAACAGCAGTGGCAACTACAACAAAAATAGCCAGGCATTGTGGTAGGTGCCGGTAGTCCCAGCTACTCGGAAAGCTAAGTATCGCCTAAGCCCAAGAGTTGGAGGTTGCTGTGAGCTGTGACGTGACAGCACTCTACAGAGGGAGTATGACTGTTTAAAAAAAAAAAAAAAAAAAAAAGAACTAACACATGAGTGTTAACATTGACAAAAATAAAAATGATCTGAAAAGTCTACAACTTAAAGGAAATAGGAATTATTTTTGAACTAATAGTAAGTAATACAAATTCTCTTCTCCCAGTAAGTAAAGGAACCTAGCCAAAATAAATCAAAACTTAAACACTGATTTGAGGCATAAAAAGCAGGAGAGGCTTGGGGCCCATAGCACAGTGGTTTTGACACCAGCCACATACACCAAGGCTGGCGGGTTCGAAACCAGCCCGGGCCAGCTGAGGCAATAATGACAACTACAACAAAAAACAGCCAGGCGTTGTGGCGGGCGCCTATAGTCCCAGCTACACTCAGGAGGCTGAGGCAAGAGAATCACTTAAGCCCAAGAATTGGAGGTTGCTGTGAGCTTTGATGCCATAGCACCCTACTGAGAACATCATAGTGAGACCCTGTCTCAAAAAAAAAAAAAAAAAAAAAAGAAAAGAAAAGCAGGAGAGGGCGTCGCCTGTGGCTCAGTGAGTAGGGCACCGGCCCCATATGCCAAGGGTGTCGGGTTCAAACCCAGCCCTGGCCAAAGTACAACAAAAAAATAGCCGGGCGTTGTGGTGGGCACCTGTAGTCCCAGCTACTCAGGAGGCTGAGGCAAGAGAATCGCTTAACCCCAGGAGCTGGAGGTTGCTGTGAGCTGTGTGATGCCACGGCACTCTACCAAGAACCATAAAGTGAGACTCTGACTCTACAAAAAAAAAAAAAGAAGAAGAAAGAAAAGCAGGAGAAAAAAGTGTTTTGCATGTATGGAACACCTTATGGCAAGACTGAGATGCAGGTGAGTGCAATGGAGTCCAGAAGGGCAAAGACAGCTGATGGAGTAAGGTGAAACTGGCTGGGGATGGGAGATGATCACAAGGCTCCCCTTGATAAAGAGCTCTAAAGGTAACAACTGAAAACTGATTTTAAAAATAATCTAGGACAAGAAGGAAGTGAGAAAAGTGGTAAATGAAACAAAATCATTGTAACTTGTTGATGATAGAGAATGGGCAAATAGGGGTCATTTTATAGTCTTATTTTGTTTTGCATAAATTTAATATTTTTCATGATGAAAAGTATACAACAAGCAAAGAAAAAAACTAATCCAGAAAATAAGGAGTAGACTGTCTATTATATAATAATAAATTAACCTAATGGGCACACAAAATACTAGCTTGGAAAGATTCAGGGCATCTCAGACAGGATCAGAAGAGAGGCAGGTGTAAAATAGCTGTTTGTGCTAGACTACATTTTTAAAGGTCCTTTTTGTAGAAAACTCTATTCCTATTCTAGGCTGTAGTCCTTCAAAAATTGAATAAAGTAACTTCTTTTTTATTTTTTTCTTGAGACACAGTCTTACTTTGTTTCCAGGCTAGAATGCAATGGTGTCATCATAGCTCACTACAACCTCCAACTCTTGGCCTCAAGTGATTCTCTTCTAAAGGCTCACAAGTAGGTGGGACTACAGACAAGTGCCACCATGTCCATCTAATTTTTTCTATTTTTAGTATGGACAGGAGCCTCACTCTTGATTAGGCTGGTTTTGAATTCCTGACCTCAAGCAATCTTCCCACCTCAGCCTCCCAGAGTGCAAGAATCACAGGTGTAAGCTACCACAACTGCCTTTAAGGTTTATTTTTTATTTCCTAACCTACTGTATCTACCTACAAATCTTACTGTATTTGCCTTTATTTTTTATTTCCTAACCTACTGTATCTTACAATAAGGTAATTTCTTGAATTCCTTCCTTTTTTCCTTCCCTATTTTCTTTCCCTCCGTTCCTCCCTTCTTTTTGACAGGGTCTTGCTGTGTTGCCCAAGATGGAATACAGTGGCATAATCATAGCTCACTGCCACCTCAAATTCCTTGGCTCAAGTGATTCTTCACCTCAGACTCTCAAGTAACTAGGACTATAGGCATATGCCACCATACCAACCCAATTAATAAATTTTTTTGTAGAGATGGGAGTCTTGCTTTGTTGCTCAGGCTAGTCTCAAACTCCTGACCTCAAGTGATACTCCCACCTTGTCCTCTCAAAATGTTGAGAGCCACCATGCCTGGCTGATAAGGTTACTTCTTGATTTCCTCCAAGTATCTTGCTACTCCAAAATATTCTCTCATTTTTTTAATGTCTCTACCCTAGCTTTCTACAAGTTTAAATAGGGAGGGATAGATGAATCACAGATGCTGCAACAGTTTCTCTGAAGAGATTAAGGAGCCCAAAAGAGAAACCGAAATTTTAACACAGTTACCACTGGCTTCTTACCACTTATGTGAACACTTCCCAAGTTCACATAGCTTCACAGTACTGATTTTGTCTCATCAATCAGAAAACAATCCCTTATTCAACAATTTACAGGCATTAACAATACACATCATCAATTCCATAGTATCTACTCGCTAGGAACCCCCTGGTGTTTCTTTCCTTTATCCTGTGGGACACTGTGAAAGCTCACACCACTGACTTGCTCTTTATTCTCTGTGGCCATAAGGGTCACCAATCATGTAACACTCTAGCTCAGCTACATACTGGTGATAGTTATAACATCACGTATAAAATATTTGAGTAGATGGTTACTAAGAGAATAACAAATAAGATGCCTTGGTTCGAGTATTGAATATCTAGAGTTTAATCCCAAAAGTCAGTTCTATTTTTTTCCTTATAAAGAGTTCAGCCATATTCTGAGTTGAAGGTGTCTATAGACTAATCTGATAACCTGACCAACATATGCCAAGTTCCAAACAATTAATTTAAAATTACTTTAAGAGCCAGGCACAGTAGTCTTAGCTAACTAGGAAGTTGAGGCAGGGAGACTACTCAAGAGCAGGAGTTTGAGGTTGTAGTAAGTTATGATCATGCCACTGCACTCCAGCTTGGCCAAAAAAATGACCCTACCTGCTCAAATAAATAAATATATATACTCTCATAACATGTACTCACATGCTGCCAAAATTTCCTAATTCTAGATCTCAGATTAGAACTTTGAGTTTACTGGTTCAATGACTTCAAATGTTATATTTGACTGATGACTGTAAAGTTTGTGAACCACTGGACAAAGTGACAACCAAAATCTGAATGGACAACTCTATAACAAGCAATGTTGTAGCTTAATACCAACATACTTACCATTAAAGTATAATAGAAACTTTTATATACACAAAAATACATTAAAATTCACATGACAAAGGAAAATACTTACAGAAATAAATACAAGATCAGCTTCTTTGATGGCATCATCAATATTGGTAGAAAAAAACAGATTTTTTCCTCGGCAAGATTCTACCACTTCCTTTAGTCCTGGCTAGAAAGAAAAGAAAAAAAAGGAATTGTACATGCAGTTCACCAGTAATGTGAAATAACCTAATAGTACTGAATTACATTTGTTAAAGGGAAAGGTTATATTGTAATTTTAAAGGTCCAGGTTGCTCTCAACACTTCTATAGAAGAGTCAAGGGTCACATACTAAAGGCCATAAGTGTACATTATAGAACATGGCTGAATGGAGCAAAATTGAACTTGCCACAATCAGAGCAATCGCTCACTTTAATGCTTTGTCATTGTTTACCATGTGCCTATTTCATAAGTTAACTATTAACTCTGAGTATCAACCCAATTTTCAGAAAATTCAAGGCCCTTGTGTGGTTTCGAGCAAACATGATTTACACTGTCATTATGATTGCAGGTTTTTACACTTAATTCAGGCCATAAAATTATCTGTGAAAGGCAACATTTATACATAACCAAATATATATTCTGAGTCTTACTATAAGACATCCTCTTATTGTAAAATTTTTTATTACTTTTTCTCATTGAATTAAATAAGAGATATATTTATGTTAAGAATACTGGGGGGGGGGAGGGGGTTGTGAGCTAGGATGAGGCTATGAACTCTAGTCCAGGCTCATACCTATAATCCTAGCACTCTGGGAGGCTGAGGCAGGCAGATTGCTTGAGCTCAGGAGTTCAAGACCAACCTGAGCAGGACCAAGACCCCATCTCTACTAAAAATAGAAAAACCAGCTGTGATTTGTGGCAGGTACCTGTAATCCTATCTACTTGGGAGGCTGAGGCAAGAGGATTGCTTTAGCACAAGAGTTTGAGGTTACGGTGGTGCCCGTGGCTCAAAGAAGTGGGCACTAGCCCTATATGCCAGAGGTGGCGGGTTCAAACCCAGCCACAGCCAAAAACTGCAAAAAAAAAAAAAGAGTTTGAGGTTGCTATGAGCTAGGTCGCCACGGTACTCTACCCAGGGCAACAAAGTGGTAAGACGCTGTCTCAAAAAAAAAAAAAAAAAAAGAATACTTAGGGATACAATGTCACTTAGCAAGTATTCTTGCAGAAAAATAAAGCCTAAATCTGATCTGACATCTCCTGTGAAGTAAAGGATATAGGAAAATAAGTTTAAAAACCTCAAGTATACTCAGTCAGCAAAATCCAGGCTCAGTATGGGATGGTAGAAGGATCACTTGAGCCCAGGAGTTTGACACCAGCCTAGACAACATATACAACATAGGTGGGCATGGTAGCACACACCCCTATTCCTAGCTACTCAGAAAGCTGAAGCTGGAGGACTGCTTGAGCCCAGGAGCTTGAGGCTGCAATGAGCTATGATCACACCGCTGCACTTCAGCTTGGTGACATATCAAGATCTTTCTCAAACAAAAATCAGCAAAATCCAGACTGAAAATGTTTATAGGATAAAGAAATTAGTTTCTTCAACCAAGAAACTGAGGAGAAAAAAAAAAGAGAGAAAGAAGGGGGTGGCTCCCATCGCTCAGTGAATAGGGTGCCAGCCTCATATACCGAGGGTGGTGGGTTCAAACCTGGCTCTGGCCAAACTGCAACAAAATATAGCCGGGCTCTGTCACACACACACACAAAAAATAGCCAGGCGTTGTGGCAGGTACCTGTAGTCCCAGCTACTCGGAAGCTGAGGCAAGAGAATCGCCTAAGCCCAAGAGCTGGAAGTTGCTGTGAGCTATGACGCCATGACACTCTATGGAGGGCAACTGAGTGAAATTGTCTCTAAAAACAGAGAGAGAGAGAGAGAGAGAGAGAGAGAGAGAGGAGGGAGATTAAACCATTGTCAGCTTAAAAGACACTTAAGTGATATCGACCTTTTTTTTCCTTTTTTTTTTTATTGTTGGGGATTCACTGAGGATACAATAAGCCAGGTTACACTAACTGCATTTGTTAGGTAAAGTCCCTCTTGCGATATCTACCTATTATAATGTATGGATCTTACTTAGATCCTGATTCAAATTAGCTGTGGGGGGAAGAACACATATAAGAATTCCTGATAGAAATTTTTGTTAAGTTTTTTAGTGGTGATATGGTGAAGTATTATGTTTTAAAAAAGAATTATCTTTTAGAGCTACACAATGAAATGTTTATGGATGAAATTATAAATAATGAAAATGGTAATAGTTGGAAGTAGGACTGGCCATCCTGCTAATTGTTGAAACAAGGTGATGGGTACATGAAGATTCATTATACCATTATCTTTGCTTTTATTAACTGTTTGAAATCTTCCATAATAAAAAGCAAAAACAAAACAGACCCAAGCCAGTAAGACTTACTATTCTTGGAGGAGAAGCTTCAAACAATATCCCCAATAGTGTGGCTATTTAGAAAACTACCTAGACCTTACTGGACCCGATAAGAGCTGCGCTGGGACCCTCCAGGACCTCTGGAAGGGCTGCCCCGCACCCTGCAATCTGCACCCTCCAGAACATCCGGAAGAGCTGCGCCAGGACCCACTACCCCGCCTGCTGGGCCTCCAGAGCCCTGACAAGGAACTCCGGGAGCATCGCAACCCCGCGTCCTCCCTCCTGTACCCTCCTTGCCTCCACACCACCTGCTCATCTAGCCAGGAACTCTGGTAGCCACGTGCCCTCCAGAGCCCTCCCTCCCTCTGCGAGGAGCCCTTCTCCTGGCCAGAGACGGCTGGAGCCTTGGGCCCCCTGTGCCAAAGTCACAGGGCGCCAGGCACACCCAGAACCCTGTGCATCACCCCCCGCCCTGTTGCTGGATGGGGGTGTCACACTCCAGAGCTGCTCCCACAACCAGAACTCCCTGGCTTTCACTCCCTACAAAGATCCAGCAACAATAGAGTGATCCCCGGGGTCTAATCTCAGAGAGACACCACCCCAACTCTGAGGACGGCCAAAGACAACGGTGAAAAACAATCATGACACGAAATCAAAGGAAAAACTCTGGCAATATGAATAATCAGAGTAGGTCAACTCCCCCAAGGAACAATGGGGCAGACACAGCACAAGATCCCATGCACAAACAAATAGCTGACATGTCAGAAATCGAATTCAGAATCTGGATAGCAAATAAAATCAAATTCGAATTCCAAGCAGTAACCCAAAAGATGTCTCAAGAATTCAACGTTGGGTATAGGCAAAACTTACTAAAGGCAGAATACAAATGTCTATATACAATAACTAAGAAAATGCCATGAAGGCTACGTTGAACAGTTTGATGAGAATATTTCAGATTGTATATGAAACCAGCACATTGTACCCCTTGATTGCACTAATGTACACAGCTAATATTTAACAATAAAAATAAATAAATAAATACCTGAGGGGGAAAAAAAAGAATTCAACGAATTCAAAGACCAAATGACCAAATATTTTGACACATTGAGACAAGAAGTTGCAGCCCTCAAAGATCTGAGAAACACAGTAGAATCCCTCAGTAACAGAATGTAGCAAGCAGAAGAAAGGATTTCTGACATTGAAGACAAAGCTTTCGAACACTCCCAAACTCTCAGAGAGGAAGAGAAATGGAGAGCAAAAACAGATCACTCTCTCAGAGAGCTCTGGGATAATTCAAAGAAAACCAATATTCGTCTTATGGGATCCCTGAAAGCGATGAAGTGGCTTCACGAGGCACAGAGTCTCTTCTCCATGAGATTATAAAAGAGAACTTTCCAGACATGTCAAGAGATTCTGAATTTCAGATAGCAGACAGTTTCAGAACTCCAGCACCACTCAACCCAAATAAGACATCCCCCAGACACATCATAATCATTTTCACTAAAGTTAATATGAAAGAGAAAATTCTGAAAGCAGCCAGACAAAAGAAAACAATTACCTACAAGGAGAAGAATATTAGAATAACTGCAGATCTCTCTGCTGAAACCTTTCAAGCTAGAAGAGGATGGTCATCGACTTTTAATCTCCTAAAACAAAATAACTTTCAACCCTGGATCCTGTACCCAGCTAAACTGAGTTTCATTTATGATGGAGAAATTAAATACTTCAATGACATTCACATGTTGAAGAAATTTGCCATAACTAAACCAGCTTTCCAGGATATTCTCAGACCTATCCTCCATAAAGACCAGCATAATCCTCCACCACAAAAGTAAACCCACCCAGA
>CAUYPK010026437.1:0-10089 GCA_963574355.1 Loris lydekkerianus | reverse complement strand
ATTCTGTTTGTTAGGATCTTGTTGAATATTTTTGCATCTAAATTCATTAGTGATATTGGTCTATAATTTTCTTTTCTTGTTGGGTCTTTTTCTGGTTTTGGGATCAAAGTGATGTTTGCTTCATAGAACGTGTTGGGTAGTCTTCCTTCTTTTTCTACCTTTTGGAGCAGGTTGAGTAATATAGGTAGTAATTCTTCTTTAGAGGTTTGGTAGAATTCTGACATGAAACCCCCTGGTCCTTGGCTTTTCTTTTTAGTGAGGTTTTATATAGTTGGTGCTATTTCTGAACTTGATATGGGCCTGTTCAGTATTTCCAATTGATTCTGGCTAAGTCTTGGAAGGTGACGTGCTTCCAATTATTGGTCAATTTCCTTCAGATTTTCATATTTCTGAGAATAAAGTTTCTTGTAGTATTCATTGAAGTTTTTTGAATTTCTGAGGAGTCTGTTGTTATTTCTTTTCTTAGTCATTTTTGATTGATGAGATTAGAGATTTTCCTTTTTGTTTCCTGATTAGGTTGGGCAAAGGTTTATCTCTTTTATTGACCTTTTCAAAAAACCAACTTTTTGATTTATTGATCTGTTGTATAATTCTTTTCCTTTCAATTTCATGTAATTCTGCTCTAATTTTGGTTATTTCTTTTCTACTTGGTTTGGAGTTGGAATGTTCTTCCTTTTTCAGTAGCTTGAGATGTCCTATTAAGTTGTTAACTTCCCCTCTTTTCGTTCTCTTGAGGAAGGCTTGCAGTGCTTTAAATTTCTCACTTAGAACTGCCTTTGTAGTATCCCAGAGAGTCTGATAATTCATGTTTTCATTGTCATTTTGTTTCAGAAATTTGGCAATTTTCTTCTTGTTCTCATTTCTGACCCAGCTATCATTTAGCATAAGGTTATTTAACTTCCATATTTTTGTATGAGTTTATAGATTCCTGTTGTTACTGAGCTCAATTTTTTTTTTTCGTGGTGGTCGGAGAAGATGCAAGGAACAAGTTCTATTTTTTTTAAATTTACTGAGGTTAGACTTGTGACCTAAGATGTGGTCGATTTTAGTGTATGTTTCGTGGGCTGATGAGAAGTATGTGTATTCAGTTTTGTTGGGTGAAATGTTCTGTAGATGTCTGCTAAATTCAAATGTTGGATTGTTAGGTTTAAATCTAAGATTTCTTTGCTCAGCTTCTTATTGGAGGATCGATCCCACACTGCCAAGGGAGTGTTTAAATCTCCGAATATTGTGGAGCTGGAGGAAATCAAGTTGTTCATGTCTATAAGATTTTCTTTTATAAATTGAGGTGCCTTCTGGTTGGGTGCATAGATATTAATAATTGAAATCTCATCATATTGAGTCTTACCCTTAACAAATATGAAGTGACCATTCTTATCCTTTCTTACTTTTGTTGGTTTAAAGCCTATTGTATCTGCAAATGGAATTGCAGCACCTGCTTTTTTTCTGATTATCATTTGCTTGAAATATGGATGACCATCCTTTCATTCTGAGTCTATATTTGTCTTTTAAGCTAAGTTGTGATTCTTGTATGCAACAAATATGTGACCTGCGTTTTTGAATCCAGTGAGCTAACCTGTGCCTCTTTAGAGGACAGTTCAAGCTGTTCACATTAATGGAGAATATTGACAAGTCTGGTAATATTTTGCATATCGAATTTTTGAAAACTCCAGTGAACATTTTTAATCCTTTCACCAGTGTGGAAGTTGGACTTTGACCAAAAGTTTCTGAGTGAGTTTACTTTTGTGGTGGAGGATTTGGTTTGTCATTATGGAGGATAGGTCTGAGAATGTTCTGAAGAGCTGGTTTGGTTATGGCAAATTTCTTCAGCATATGAATGTCATTAAAGTATTTAATTTCTCCATCATAAATGAAACTCAGTTTAGCTGGATACAGGATCAGGGGTTGAAAGTTATTTTGTTTTAGGAGATTAAAATCAATGACCACCCTCTTCTGGCTTGAAAAGTTTCAGCAGGGAGATCTACAGTCATTCTAATATTCTTCCCTTTGTAGTTAATGGCTTTCTTTCATCTAGCTGCCTTAAGAAATTTTTCCTTCATATCAACTTTAGTGAAGTTGATTATGATATGCCTGGGGGATGTCTTATTGGGATTGAGTCATGGTGAGGTTCTGAAACTTTCTGCTATCTGAATTTCAGAATCTCTAGGCCTGTCTGGAAAATTCTCTTTCATAATTTCATGGAGAAGGGCCTTTGTGCTTAGCGAGGCCACTTCATAGGTTTCAGGGATTCCAATGTGTCGGATATTAGCCTTCGAATTATTTCAGAGCTCTCTGAGAGAATGATTCATTTATGCTCTCCATTTCTCTTCCTCTTTGAGAGTTTGGGAGCATTCAAAGGCTTTGTCTTTAATGTCAGAAATCCTTTCTTCTGCTCGCTCCACTCTGTTACTGAGGGATTCTACTGCATTTTTTCAGATCTCTGAGGGCTGCAAATTCTTGCTTCAGTGTGTCTAAGTCTTTGGTGCTTTTGTCTCTAAATTTGTTAAACTCTTGAGACAACTTTTGAATTTCTTCTCGAATTCCTAATTCTGACTTTTGAATTACTGCTTGAAGTTTTAAGTCCAAATTTTCCTCCACTTTATTAATCTTGTTTGCAATTCAAATTCTAAATTCGATTTCTGTCATCTCAGCCAGTTGTTTATGAATGGCATCTTTAATTACATCTGTCCTATTTTTCTTTGGGGGGGGGAGGGTTGATCTATTCTGGTTATTCATGTTACCATAGTTTTGCCGCTGATTTCGCCCCATGGTTGTTTTACTCCCTTTGATTTTTACCTGGGGCTTTGTCGAGGGCCCATACAGTGTTGTAGTCTGAGAAACTGGGGCCTTGTCTGGTGTGGTAGGGCTAAGTGGTTCTGTCTTGTTTCAGCTGGTTTCTGTTCGACCCTAGTGAAACAGATACTCTGGATTGAAGTTTCAGCTGTGAAGAAATATCAGCAATTATGTCACCCCGCCCACCACAGGCAACAATTGGAAAATGAAAATCAAACCTTCCTACAACTGCACACCCAGGGCACCATCTGATTTGTCCTCAGGTGATTGGCTCAGTTCAAAAGGTCCAAATCAATTGTCTCAGTCTGTACCTGTCTCGGGTGAGAGAGTTTATGAGGGCTCTGGGAACTGGATCACAGGTGTCTGGTGACTACTCTGATGTGGCTTGTTCCACTGCTGCATGGAGTCAGGAGAAGCCACCCAGCCAATAGATCAGTCTGGGAAGGTTGATGCCTCCTTCCCTGTCATGCACCACTGTCACACCCAGTCACTGATAGCCCTGCAGTTGGCTGACCCTGTTGCCCGTAGTGTACTAATACTCCAGAAGTTTGCACCTGCCTGAATCACAAGGAATTCTGCCTGGCCGCTGCATTCTTCCTCTCTCTAGCAGGAGGAGGTGTGGCCTGACAGCCTCGGGTGCTTGATGAAGGTTGGGCGGTGTTCACTGAGGTCCAGTTCTGCCCCTGATTAATGCTACTGACAGAACAGAACAGATCAACATTGCGTTTCCCTTGCAGAAGAGAAGCTTATTTGAGCTCCAAATCATCTTGTCTTTGCTCCCACAGGTTTGTGTTCGGTTACTTGTCAGTTCTGTCCAGCTGCCTTCCTTTGTCTATAGACTGATGATCCCCTGAGGGCCAGGTGCATAGTAGGCTCAGTAAAGCTGTCCTCTGGGTCAGCCCCACCCTGGGAGTTTCCCCGGTTTGCAAGCCGGTGTTGCCTCGGGCAAATCCTTTATTCATGGTCTCTGGCTGCCCAGGGAAACAGGGCGTGGGGCTTCAGAATATTCGAGGTTGAGCTGTATTGCTGCTAAAAGAGGGTTGCTGTTTTATGCCTCAGGGAGCCACTGATGTGCTGTGGTTCCCTCTCAGCTGACTGTCCTCTCCTCACTCCCGTGCCCTAGAGTCTGTACTGACAGGGCTCAGCCCTGGCACTGTCCACAACCCTTGAGCAATCGCCCAAGAGTCTGGACTCCTGGGGAAAAGGCCTACAGATCTCAGAGTGAGAGTGGAGGGGAGTGCTAGGAGCTCAGGGTTGCAGGTAGATAATATATACGATTTTACAGTTTTATGCCTGGCCGTATGGTCGCCAAAAGATGGCTGCCACACTGTGCCTCAGGGAACTGTCACTCTGGTGTGGTTCCCTCTCTGCCAACCGTCCTCTCACTCCTGTGCTCCAGTGCCAGCACTTACTGTCTGTAGCCCTGGCACTGTCCACAGCTCTCAAGAAATCACCCGAGAGTCTGGATTCCTGGAGAATAGAGCTCCAGACCTCGGAGTGAGAGTGGAGGGGAGTGCTTGGAGCTCAGGGTTGCAGGTAGAGAATATATACAGTTTTACATAGTTTTATGCCTGGCTATATTGTCGCCAAAATATTGCTGCCGCACTGTGTCTCAGGGAACTGCCGCTCCAGTGTTTCCCTCTCAGCCGACCATACTCTCCTCTACTGTACCCCAGAGTCAGTGCTGACCAGCTGCAGTCTAGGCACTGTTCACACCCCTTGAGAAATCACCCAGGAATCTGAACTCCTGTGAGACAGGCCTCCAGACCTCAGAGTGAGAGTGGATGGGAGTGCTGGGAGCTCAGAGTTTCAGGTAGGGAATATATACAGTTTTATACAGTTTAATGCCTGCGAGGAGAATGCCATGGCACCCTAGTAGGGGAGATAGGTCCAGTTTTTAGAGGGTCTCTCCCGTGGAGTGTAGTGGGAGGACCTTTGAACTCTTCCTGAGTGTTTGGGGGGCACTCTGAGTCATTGTCATGGGGGAGGGGACTCCCGTCCACTTGGTGATGGATTTTGTACCTTTTGTTTGTATCCTTGTGGTCGCAGC
The DNA here is from genome assembly GCA_963574355.1 of Loris lydekkerianus. Lineage (NCBI taxonomy): Eukaryota > Metazoa > Chordata > Mammalia > Primates > Lorisidae > Loris > Loris lydekkerianus. The sequence goes on along the minus strand of CAUYPK010026437.1, from coordinate 5,246 downwards.
TCGCTTCAGCAGGGTTGATGTGCATTTTTCAACCTTCTCTCTTTGTGCAGCTCAAAACCTTCTCTCTTAGTGCAGCTCAAATCCACCAGTTTACTTGCTAAATTTCTTTCCTTTAACTTTCCTTCTTGACGGGAGCATCTGTGGAAAGCTAGTTTCAGTCAGCCATCTTGTCTCCTCCTCAAGCAAGTCATTTGAAACTCACACTGAATTCACTATGTGTGCTTGATGTAAGATATGTTTATTTCTAAATATTATCCTATATTTTCCCTTTCTGTTTTATGACGAATATTATTCATATCTGTCATCATTAAAGCAAACACCTGTGTATAATGTTCATTTTCACTTTGGGCATGCTTTATTTTCTTACAATTAAATATAAAATGAATCCAATAATTAAAAGTAATGCTAATGATCCTACTGAACTTCCTATAAGTCCTTGCATTTTGGGAATAGGATTCATTTGTTTAATTCCATCAGCTATGTCTTGTAAAGTCTAATCTCCATCTATTTTTTGTAACTTATTTTCAAAAGTGGAATATACTTCATGTTGTAAATTTACAATTTCCTTAGTTAAATTATCATGGTTTAACAAATGCTTTTTAACATTCTCCCAAGGAAATTTACTCTCATTACATTTAACAGGGTTATACAAAAAGTAGTTACATTCCAATCACATTTTAACCTCATTTGTTTCTTTAAGCTAACTAACTCATCCCCCCACATAACAACGGCTTGTTCTAAATCAGCAATTTTATTATATAATTCAGTGCCAATTTGTTTTTTTGCAGTCCATAATTTTTCAGAGTCTTTATGCCAATCAGCCACAAAATTATGGGTTCTAATTCCTTGAGTTAAAGCCACCCTCAGAAGCTGTTACTGCAATAATTCCTAGAATGGCAGCAATCAAAAAGTCTAATAAATCTCTTCATTCTTTTCAAGACTCAATTAGCCAGAAGGTGAAGGACCGTCAGGGCAGGAGATTCTTACCACAGTCCGGTTAAATTCACTGGCATCCACTCACCTGTCCTGGCTCTCAACAAATACAGCTGTTACTTTTGAGGATCAAAACTTAGAGAACTATTAATACAAGTAAACTGTTGACACACAGGACAAAACAACTGTCCTGTTTTTTCATTCCACTTTATGTTGCCCTTAAGCCACACAAAGTGTAATTGAACACAAGCTTGAATGTATCTTTCATCATGGACAGTAAATTCCATAACATAAGTATCGGGTGTGGTGGTTTGATGATAAAACAATCCACCAGTCCAACCCTTTATAGGTTTTAGGGCTGCTGCTACTTTCCACAAATGAATTTGTTTAGGAAAACCATCAATTCCAGGTGTGGGGGTGCAAACCCAACATCTGTCTAACTCATAGTTGTTGTCATATTAATATTAATTTTATTTTTATTTATAGGATAGGTAGTCTCATCTCTTGGCAACTCAATGTTAATAGGTCTTTTATTACTGTCAAGTAAAGTTGCCTTTGGACTCCAGTCCATTATAGGACCTTTAGAAGTATTAGTTAAGAAAAATGTTTGATCTCTTTTACATCGAGTTCAATGCACCCATTACTTTTGTAATGTAAAACTGTGCTCTTTACAAGGAGCAGCTTCCACATCTATAGGAGTAAAACCTGGGATAAAACGAGAGATGGAATTAACATTTAACATAAACATCTCACATTCGACATCATTCCCAGAAGCTGGCCGATCATAATGACTTAGCCAGTACTGTACAGTCATATTTAAACACTGATATTGTTGACCAAAAAAAAAAAAAAAAAAATAGGAGGGACGGTGACCCCAGAAGTATAATTAACAAGCTTCATTCCCTCTTCTTCAGGTTTAAATGGTCCTCGGGTATCATAGGGTCCTGGGAGCCAGACAGATTCATTTGTAAATATGGGGACTGTGGGTTCTGTCCAACTAACCCTTTGCAGCAGCAGTGGATTAGGGAGATAAGTCCAATAATGAAATTTCTTTCCTTCTACAGTTGACATAAGGAAGGCAAACATTGCTAAAAAAATATTCACAGGTGTTAACTTACGCTTTTGTTTGCATAGGCTTGTCACAGCAGTTTTTACTGTGTGTAATATGGTCTGCTTTTAACTGTTCCTCAATGATATTATTAAGCACTTCTAATTTTTCATAAGGGTGCAGCCACTGTTCAACCCATATCAGTTTATCTGTTAACCATTTTAATGGCAGGGCGAAGCACTGAACAAGAGAGTCTATATAAAACCCTCATGAAGAGCAGGCAAGCCCAGTCCAGTTTTGTCATTTCCCATTTTTATAATTTCAGGTTTTAAAGAAGGATTGGGGTCAATGGGATTATAGCCCATATTCATCATTATAGTCTTGGGTGGTTTGGAAATAGTTGGAATAGTAATCATGGCTCCCCACTGTTGTAAAAGATCTCTGCCCCATCTAGATAACGCAATAGGAACCACATAGGGGCGTAGTTGAGCTTTCTGACCCTCAGGGCCAGAACAGTCTAAAGTATTTGTACTTTGTTCAATATCAGTTAAAGTTCCCGTACCAACAAATGTAGTCTTAATTTTCTTTTTTGGCCATCCCCTAGACCACATGAGAGAAACAATTATCGAAACATCAGCTCCTGAGTCAACTAGTCCAGTAATTGCCGTTTTATCAGCAAAAAGTTACTGTACACTTAGGTCTTGAATAATTAAGGAAAGTATGCCAGAAAACCTGTTTTTCAGTGCTGCCAAAGCCACCTTTCCGCTTTACGGGGGTGGCCTGTCATTTATGATAAGGCAGTATTAAAATTTGTGTATTTTTTTGACCAGCTTTTAATTTTATATTCTGGGTAGAAGATGCCATAAGCATAATTTCCCCTTGAAAATAAGAAACAATAACTCCAGGTTGTATGTTTAAACCTTCCATTGTTAAACTGCTTCTACCTAAAATAAGTACCACAGAGTCTGGTGGAATAGGGTCAGTTTAAATTTTTTAGGTTTTTATCCAGCTAAGATTTCTTTCTCAGATAGTTTTGGTATGTCTAAAGCTTCACTTCCTTGAGTTAAATGAAATAAATCCTTAACATGTAATTTCACAGACTCTATTTCAATTAGTTGTTCTGATTTGCCTGTGCATGTGTTACCCCATTGTCCATTGGAAATGGATTTTGAATACTTGTATTGTTCATTCCCGAGCCTCAAGCTGGGCCCTGTACCCCGTTTTTTGAATCCTGAGTTGGAATAAATTCTACTCTGGGCGGCTGGAGTTCGCCGTATTTATCCTTAACAGATCTACATTCATTACTCCAATGTTTACCTTTTCCACAGTGGTGGCATAGGCCGGGTGCTTGCGGCTTGATATCCTGAACTATGGCAGCTGGAGCACTTTCAGTTTTAGCTTTGCAGCATTCAGAAGGCAGATGCCCTATTTTTCCACAATTAAAACATTTTGCTTTCTTTTTAGTCCCATTAAGTGCCTCTGCCAAGGCGGCAACATTAAGCTTTGCCTGAAATGTTCCAGAGCCGATATCCCTCCAAAAGCAGAGATACTGTTAAATGGAAACATTGTCCTGATTTTTGACAGGTGTCAGGGCCAACTTACAATCTGAATTGGCATTCTCAAATACTAATTGTAATAAAAGCATCTGTCTGGCCTGTTCTCCAGGAACAGATCTTTCAATAGCTGTCTGAAGTCTAGGTACAAATGTCAGCTGCAGGGCCAGTACCCATTAAAGAGTTAACTGGAGTTCCCTGAGCTTGGTTTTGCAAAGTTGCCTCTTCCAGCCACCAAGCATTGAATTGTAAAAATTTACCAGGGCTCAAGGTAGTATGAGCTAAAGTATCCCAGTCAGCAGGAATAAAAGTATGATTTGTGCAATATGAATTTAAAATGCCAATTACAAAAGGAGAAGTAGGTCCATAAGCATAAACGGCACCTTTCATTGTTCTTAAAATTTTTACTTCTATAGGAGCATGTTGAGCAGCTCCTGATTGACCATTCTCTCTAATTTCCCTGAAAACAGGATATGCTTGTATAAAAGGCTCTTTATTATTGCCCAATTCTGCAATTTGAACTGAGTTCTCATTAGATATAGCCAATTCATAAACATCTAAAGGAAAGTGATACCGTGCAGTGAAGCGAGTATCTGGGAGATTAGGCCACACAGGATAGATTATTGGTGGAGTATTATGATGTAAAGGGCCTTCCCTCCAGACCATAGGACCTGCTGGTTCAGAAGGAGTTAGAGGCTTGTAAGGTGGAAGTACATCTTTATAAGAACCTGCTTTAGAGCTTGCTCTAGAGGAGAGTATTTCAGTTCCCTTCTTTTCTTTTCTTTTTTTTTTTTATAAGTTTTTTTTTTTTCTTAAATCATAGCTGTGTACATTGATATGATCATGGGGCATCATACAATAGCTTCATAGACCATTTGACACATTTTCACCCCAATGGTTAACATAGCCTTCCTGGCATTTTCTTAGTTACTGTGCCAAGACATTTACATTCCACATTTACTAAGTTTTGCATATACCCTTGTAAGATGCACCGCAGGTGTAATCCCACCATTCCTCTCCCTCTACCCCCTCCCTTTCCCCCTTCCCCCTATTCTTAGGTTGTAACTGGGTTATAGCTTTCATGTGAAAACCCTAAATTAGTTTAGGGCTGAGTACATTGGGTACTTTTTCTTCCATTCTTGAGATACTTTACTAAGAAGGATATGTTCCAGCTCCATCTTTTCTAAGAAGGCAATTGTTTGATTTATGTTTATTTATTGTTTAAAAATTTTCAGCCGTAAACTTTTTAAGATGTTCAAACTAGACTCTTTTTGAACTGATTCATCAGCCATTTCCACTAGTTCTGGACAGCTCTCTGCATCACTCTCTAGACTAATTAAGTCACCCATATATTTCTTTGGAGGCTTATTAAATTGGGGCTCAGAATGGAAATCTGGCATATCATATGTATGTTCTGATTCTCTGAGACTTTCCGCAGCCTGCTCTGGCTGGTCTAACTGACTTTGCTCGGGCAAAGGAGGCAGGAGTGGCAACTCGTCAGTGACAATATCCTCAGTCTCAGAATTTTGCTCAGAACATGTCTGAAATGGTTCCAATGCGATATGAACCAGTTGATATGTTGCCCATATTTCCCTACTTATAAAATTGCCTTTTTGGTGGGCATGATGCAGAGCCCGACCCACTTTCTTCCAGATTTTTAAATTAAATTGAACTTCCCGGTCAGGAGTAAACCAGCAGCAATGCTTAACAAC
>CAUYPK010026433.1:0-46741 GCA_963574355.1 Loris lydekkerianus | reverse complement strand
GAAGGGACGTATTAGTGGGCATTCCCACCAGCAGTGTAGAAGTGTGCCCTTTCCTCCACATCCACGCCAACATCTCTGGTTTTGGGATTTTGTTATGTGGGCTACTCTTACTGGGGTTAGGTGATATCTCAAAGTAGTTTTACTTAGGATTGCGCTGAATCTATATTTCAATTTGGGAAGAACTGACATCTTAACCATACTGAGCCACACAGCCCTGGTTAGCACTTCATCAACATCCCTGATCCTCCATAGCCGGGTTAGCCGCCTGGGTACTGCGAGAACTCCCATACATCTGCTTGTCACATCATGCAGTATGCCTTTTCCCTGCCATCTGTTTTCTCCTCCTGGACCATCCCTTCCCTAGAACAAAGGCTCTGCCTTGTTCACCACTATACTCCCGCAGTGGAGTACATGGTCACTCTCTGCACAAATTGTGTCCAATTCCCCAAACCTGGAGTTTGGGGAGTAGTCATACAGAGCAGTACCTGAGCTTTTGATAGATTCTGTGAACTGAGTATGGATTATAAAGTCAGTATCAAGGATATCTGGAAATAGGACTAGAGTCTCCTGACACTGTTCCTCCCTTCTTGAGTCTTGAGCAGAAATATACAGAACAGGGTGAAAGTTCTGCAATATTTTCAAATATGCCTCTTTCTTTGCTGTTTCTTCCCCAAACACAAACATCACAAGTCACTGGGTGTGTGGCTCCCTCTCCGAGGGGCCATCCCTGCCATTCCTCAGCCCTTCAGGGCCATGTCTGCTTTGTGGTGGTAGCAACTGCCACGTGTAAAGATGAATGCTCCGGGTCCTGCCCTGATGGATAGCTGCCCCAACAAGTTGGCACGTGATCTACACAGATCTTCCTTAGAACATCTGGTCAATGGTGACAGGTGAGGAAGGTGAGCTGTGCTTCCATTGCCAGATACTCTAGCTCTGAAGAAACTTTCTGTAGTCGATGAAAAATCATTCACCACATGAGATCCAAAGGGAAAACAAAACAAAAGAAAATGAAAAGAAAATGCCCAGTTCAAGTAGTGAAATTAACAACACTATGAATTTAGATAACCGTGCACTTCTCAGAGATGTTTTCAGTACTTTTTTTTTTTTTTTAAGCACACTATATCACCCCAGATAGAGTGCCATAGTGTCACAGCTCACAGCAACCTCAAACTCTTGGGCTTAAGAGATTCTCTTGCCTCAGCACTGGGTTCAAACCCGCCAGCCCCAGTGTATGTGGCTGGTCCCCTAACCACTGAGCTAAGGGTGCTGAGCCCTTTTAATCCATTTTTAATGACCCTCTGAGATAGACAGGATGGATATTATCCTCCCCATCTTCTTCATGCATAAATTGAGGCCAGAAGAGGTCAAATGTCACCCCTAAGGTCACATGGTGCACTGGGATCAGAGCCAGGGCTGTCACCCATCCTCTGAGTCCCCCTAGGGCTCTTTTCGTCCACCAGCAGGGCAGTGGGGTGGGGATACCAAGGTCATTTATTTTACTACAGATTAGCAGAGGAAAGGCTGACTGGGAGGAAGTGCGTGGCTTGTGTACACAAGCTTTATTCTTCAGGCTGATTTATGAGAGAAGAACATCACAAGAAAGCAATTGGTTAGAGCTGAGAATTAAAAAGAAATATGGTTTTTGTTATTTCAGGTACTCTGGCATGCCTGCCATGTCACCCAGCAAGGCTGAGGTGCAGGGCAGGCAGGTGGTTTCTGCTGCGCAGCGATGCCTTGGATGGGGGGACATCCTGGCTTTGTTCCTAATGCAAAGGGGCCTCGCTGGAGTACCTCGTCCACTCCTGGACTGAAATGCTGCCTGCATTGCTTTAGAGAACAAAACTGGGGACCATGTACCAATCCTCAGGCCAATTAAGTTGAAAACAAATTCTTAGGTTGCCAGAGCACCGATTATACTTGAAGTGCTGGGGCTTCAGCCCACAGTGCGAAGCCTGCCAGACGTACCCCAGTAATTGGGCTGCCGCTCCACTGGCCATCAAAGGCTTCCCTAATGACCAGTGGTGTTGACTCTTGGTTTAAGAGCTTTAAAAAGTTAAAGTGCTAGAAACCACAAGACAATGAGCCCACAAACCTAACCTCCGTCAACCCCAGCTGAGGCCATTTGCTGGACATAACCATCTGGATTTTTCTGTCAAATCTGGGGTCATAAGTAGGCAAGCAGAGGTGAAAGGTCGAAGAAGCCAGCATTATTAAAACAGGCCCCAGATGTCTCCAGGGGGAATAGCAGCCTCAACTCAGGTGGGGAAAAGAAAAAATCATGGATTTTTCATCCAGAAAACACAAGCTCAGCAATAGAGAGGAAACAATTATTCATACAGTCCACACGCTGTACACGCAGGACCTCTCATCCCACTGGGGAAAGATTCCAAATGGCTAATAGCCTCAGGGTGATTAATCTGGGCTAGATTAACTTTGCGTTATAAATGGATCAAATCCATACAATACAGAGGTTAAAAAATTGTTCATTTTCCCCCATGTATTTTCATAAGCAGCAGAAATAAGAAAAAGACACTTTAGAAAATGATTTCGTCTATGGGATTCCACATATGTGTCCTGAGTGCCTACCACAGGCCCGTGGGGACTGCATCCACCCTGTGAGACCCAAGCTCCAAGGGCTTTGCCTCCTGGGCAGGAAACACACAGTGGCCAAGGCTCTGGATTGAGCGGGATCCTCGCAGTTGTCACTGTCTCCACTAAAGGGTAACATCCAAATACAAAGCCTGCCTTTGTGGCTACAGAACTGAGGCTGGCAGCAGGCCTGAGTGTGTTAAGAAGTATCTCCTGGTGATCTCACTGGATGCTCATCTACCATCACCCATTGTACAGATAAGAAACTGAGGCCCAGACTGGGGAAGGGCCATGACTGAAGCCCTGCCGGGGTGTGGACGTCATCCTGCCAGCAGCACCACCATGCTCTTTCTCTTACCCCTTCCACCGCTCAGCCATCAGCAGGCAGATTATGACTTGTGCAGCAGTGGACTCTGCTAATAGACAGAGATACTTTTGACAGGGCAGATCTGGGAATGCTGCTTGGCAGATGCAAGGCCTGAGCTGGGCTGTGACACATGGGCTGTGCTAATAACAATGTTGCTATTACTGACAGCACCTGCCTGTCCAGCCCTCAGCCAAACGAATTCCTCCACTTCCCCACAGCCCTGCCCACACTTCTGCCCACTTCTGCTCTCCCTCCCTCTCACTCTGATTGCAGAGGAATAATCTTCTTAACATGAAAACACCTTCTGGAAATGAGGAATAAAAAGAACAATCACTCTACTGCAAAGTGGACAAACTGCATGGCCAGATGTATCACAGGAAAAGGAAATACAAATGACCTGTACCCTCAAACATTAGAGAAAGATGGAAATAATTCTGGGGAGAACACCTCTTACCTTACAGGCCAGCAGGAATCCCAAACCCTGAAAACAGGTGGGAAACCGTGGCAAAATGAGCATTGGAGGGCATTTTTTATGGGAGTGAAAAGTGGCACCACGCGCGTGCAGGTGATCTGGCAACAGCTGTTAACAGTTTAACTTACGATTCAGCAATGCCTCTCTGGGGCTCTGTTTACTGATATGCCACACGGAGACAAAGTCATACAAATACAGTCAAAGCAAGAGGTCCAGGGCAAGCCAGGGTTGGCCAGTGAAATGGTATTGGTTGTCATAAAAACTGGAGGAAATGCCTGAAGAATACGTGCATAGAGAATGGTTAATTCATGGCACATTTGCACAGTGAATCTACCACATAGCTAACAAAAAATTAAGAATCTGTACTGACTTGGAGAGAGCTCCAGGATGTATTTTAAGAAGAAAAACAAACCACACAATGTGTGAAACAGCGCATAAAGTGTGCTGCATTTTGCATAAAAGGAGGAAAATAATGCATATTTGTGTTTGCTTGTGTTTACACAAAGACATGCTGTGAGAATTCTCAATAAATTAATAAAAATGAGTGTGGATGTGGCAGCTGAGGATGAGAGACAGCAGGGTACGAGCAGACATAGGCTGTGTGTGTCCCCTGCCAGCCTCTGGATTTTTGAACCATGTGAATAGGTTGCCTTCTCCAAAAAATTAAATAATTTTAACAGATTCTTTCTCATGTTCAGTTTAAACATAACACCAGTGCTCCATGACTTCCGCTCTGTCCCAGCTGTGGCACTGAGCACTATACACAATGGCCCTTGGGGACCAGGGGTGGCTGTTCAAGTTCTTCTTGAAAGTCCTGCTCCCCTCTACTCAAGCAAAGATTTGCAAAATATTTACACAATATTCTCTACATGTTAGCCACCCCTTTGTAAAATTTTGCAATGAATATTTTATAAATGAAGATACATTTAGCAACAATTTCACGTTTTCCCTTATGTATGGTGACCTTGTGGGCCACTTCTGGGACACTGTGGATTATGGATATTCCCATTATACAGAAGAAGACATTGAGGCCTGGAGAGTTCAATCACCTGTCCAAGGACATGCAGCTCTCCCAGCCCCGAGGGGGGGTCTGCTGTCTCAGTACCCATGGCCTTGCTACACTGAAATGGATAATAGTGAAAGATAATTACAGCCAGCACTTGCCAAGACTCGCTGTTCAGCAGGCTCCGTGCTAAACCTGCCTGTGCTATTTCTTGCCACCTTTAGAACGAACATCAGCAGTAGTGAAGTCTCCCCTGTACGCGGGTGGAGTGAGGCCCAGAGAGGCGCAGAAATGTGCTGTGGTCACCAACTGGCAAGAACAGAACTGGAGTTTGAACTCCGGTCTGATCCAAAGCTCCAGAGGATTTCAGTCTGGGCCAGTGTTTCCCATCCCACGGTGTTTCTGCTTTCTCTTTCCCGAGAAAGATGGTAGGATTACAGGCCTTTCTGTAGGTGGTATCTGTCCTTACACCCAGTGAATTCTCAGCCTACAGAAGGGCAAGACCTTTACCCCACCTTACCACTTCCTAATCATTGCACCTTCTACTAATGATCATACTTTTTACTACCTTGTTGACACCTCCAATGTTGAGAGATGGGACAGGGAGCCAGAGAGGAAGGAAACCCCATTTACCTACTTGCCATGACTCGGACAGGAGGGAGGACTGGGTTTGAAAGGGGCCACCACACCTCTGTGACCTTCATCTTTCCCACTTCTGTGTCACAGCAATAGGGAGTGACCCTGGCCACCCCAGGACAGAACTGGGGGCCCTTGACATGTGGGCTGGCCTGCTGCACCCTCACCTCTCAAGGACAGCATGATATTTCACTGCTGCATCATTGCTCCTGACGTCAGAGCACTCATACACAGAGCCTGGGCGAGGCAGCCCCTGTGCAGGCCGGGATGGTTCGTCTTTCTTTTCCACTTACCATGAATGTTTTAAGTTGCACAGGACACATTAGGACAACTGGGTCTGAAAACCAGAAGAGACTAACGCACGTTTTCCTCAAGAGCTGGAACTGTCAAAACTGGAACCCAGCAGCAGGCTCCAAGCCCAGAAGCACACAAAGGGCCTGGGGACACAGAGTCAGCTTTAGGAAAAGTTCCAAAAAAAAGGCCAGAGTCCAGTGAAAACTGCATTTGCTAAGAGAATTCATGGGGAAAGGAAAAAACAAACAAAAAAACCAGTCTTTACAGGAATAAACATTTTTTGTGTTTAAAACTCAAAATTTGCCAAGTATGCGGAGCTCAGTGTCTGATTCTCATCCATAGGGAATTTGAAAATCAAGGGGAAAATAATGCACCGAGGAAAAAGTGCTGGATCAGGGAAATGCAGCGGAGAAGCAGCCGAGCGGCCGGGAGCCAGTCATTACCCATGCAGGACACGGAAGGTGGCAGGGCTCAGAATATCATTTGGGGAGCTCGGGGGAGTCTCGGAGGAAGGTGGTGCGGGATCCCTCCATCTGCATGCGCCTCCTCCCCTTTCCCTGTAGCTGGGGACTCGGATGAGCTCAGCAGCCCATCTGTGCGAGGGCTTCTTCCCCCAGATGGGCAGCATGTGGGAGGTGCACATGGCTGTCTGCAGGGAAGACTCTGGCTCTATCCTGTCAGGGGAGCTCATTGTCCCCAAGAGCCTCAGCTGGGATCAGACTTCATCTTCACCACACACTGAGCAACGCTGAGAGAGCCCTTCAGCGGTGTGAGCCTGTTTCCTCATGTGTTTTGGTTCCTTACATGGGGTCTCCCCTGGGCAGATGAAAAGAGAAACTGCGAAAGCCCCCGGCCTGACACCTGTGCTTGCCAGGAACCTCACATCCACCAGTTCATTCATTCATGCCTCATCATGAACTAAATCACTTTTATTTTCTCCATAGAACCCATATGGTTACCAAATAAAAAAGTTAAAGAGCAAACCGACTAAACAGAAATGAACTGAACCTTACACAAAACCCTTCCCCCCAAAAAACACCCCAAAGTCTCAGCAATAGGTGTAAGTCCCTTTAAACTTTGCATTTCTGCCCAATTCCCTTGTGACTTCAACCTGCCTTTTTTTTTTTTTGCAGTTTTTGGCCGAGGCTGGGTTTGAACCTCCCACTTCCGGCATATGGGGCTGGCACCCTACTCCTTTGAGGCACAGGCGCCTCCCCAACCTGCTTTTTTTATGTCTCTGAAATAAACGTAGTGGTGTGTGTGATAAGAATGCTATGTGCTCCTGCTTGTAGGGTGCCGCCTGAGCCATGAAGCCCCCAACCCTGTGTGTTGCCCTCTGGTTACTGATGCGGAAACAGAAGTGGGGGCAATGTGGAGATTTGCTGCTGCACCCACTGCCAGGAAGATGGCAGCCCAGATTCACAGCCTATTCCACAGGGGACCCAGGAATACCAGGTCTCCCTGAGTTGAGTCATCTTGTCAGGACAAGACTCAAAGTGGGGTATATCCCTTTCTCTTTCCCAGCAGTGCCTACTTAGCACATCCTTAATAATAGCACCAAACAGCTGGTTTTCCAGCAGATAGAGGGTGAAATTGATCACATTACAAAAGGATAGGAGGCCTGTAAACAGATCTTCAAATCTGTGTTTGCAGATCATTAAATACTTAATCTGGGGTGAACTGGAGATGTTCTAAACAACTGCTGATTAAGCAACAATCAGACATTTTTAAGAAGACAAATCTGATACCAGAGTGACAAAAAACTTCTCACAGGAAGCTGTAGACAGTGGAAATTGTATCCTGTTGTTGTTTTGCTTTTAATATTTGATTTACTAAAGAGGGAACATAGCCTATGTGAGTATCTCCAGAGCCCTGGAGTCTCCCTGAAGCCCTTATTCCTGCCCCCTAGGCTCAAACCCCTTGGAGGTCCAGGCCTGTGCCCTAGACCTGCCCAGACCTCAGGAATCTGTTTTTTTGTTTTTGCTACTGTGGGGCCAATTTCTGAAAGTTGCTTTCCAGAAGGGCCTTTGAAAGCCCTTGAGCTGAGATGTGCTCAGAGCTGCTTCAGACTAAGGGTTTATAACTCCTTTTTCCCAGTGAGAGGCACAGCCTGAGGAGTGTTTCCAAAATTGGTGCAATTTGGGACAGCACAATGTTTAGTCTGACAGGCCTCCCTTCTCACGAGTCCGTTTCCAAAAGTAGGGAAGATTCTGGCTGCCTCCAAAAAGGCCTCCTGTAGGATTTCTCTCCCTCCCACCACCAACCCTGGGCTACATGGTCCTCCACGCAGACAGGATCCTTAGAAAGAACTGAAAAGCCTCACTCTGCACCCCCGAGCTGGCCCTATGCCCTCCTCACAGCCTCTTCCCACAGAGTAGAGGGAGGCCCCTCAGATGGCCCAGGGGGCCCAGGGAGTCCAGGAACAGGAGGTGGCAAGGATCCACCTGGAGAGGGCCCAGGGCTGGGCACCACCCACACCCCCCAGCAGAAGCCTGGAGCCCATTGCCCTGCCAGACCCCGAGGCTTCCCACTGTCAGGCAACTACCTGGGCTGAAAAGACCTGAAGTCTGCAGTCAGTCACAAGGGTTTTGGAGCCCCCACTAGCATGCCAGGGACCTTTCCAGAGAGACACAGAGACCCAGTCCTGAAGGAAGAAGACAGTGAGCACACAAACTTGGAAAATAAACTAAGGCCACCTGAATGAACACAAGCAGAGGCTGGCAGAGCTTGCACGGCAAGGGGGTCGGCCACCGTCACTTGTGTCTGGCAGAGGCCCAAGGGCAGGCAGGGGGTGGGAGGCTCTTTGGGAGAAGGGAGGGAAGCTGAGGCTGGCTCTCCTTGGAAGCTGTTAGCCTGGTGGAACCGGAGCCAGCTTGAACCAAGGTGTCGTGGGAGTATGTGACCCAGCAGGGAGGCATCCTGGTGGGTCCTGGGTTGGAAGTTGGTGCTCACAGACCAAGTCCTGACCAACCTGGGTCGGTTGCTGAGGTTGTGGGTCAGAGTTCCGTTGTCACGTATTGTCTGACCACTGTCCCTTTGTATGTTCCGTCTCATGAATCAGTACCAGTGATGAGACCCTGAGGAGAAGCAACCAAACAAAAACAAACAAAACCTGACACATGCAGTGCAAAAGAGGGTTCAGGCAGCCATGCTCTCACCTGGTGCTGGCGGAAATATAGCATGTTACAATCATTCTGGAAAGGGAGTTTGCAGAACCCAACAATCCCACTTCTAGGTACACACCAAAGAGAAATGCTCAGGTAAGCACACGGATGTGGTCAGCAGTGGTCATAGCAGCTCTGGTCATAGTCCCTAAACGTAGAAACAGCCCAAATACCCTCAACAGAGGATGAATAAGCAACTGTGACATGTCCAGACAATGAACGGAACAAGAAGGAAGGGGCTGCTGACACCCAGCAGTGTGATGGAATCTCACCTGCATCATTCCAAGTGAAAGAAGATAGACTCGGGGTGCTACGTACCCCCTGGTTCCATTTGCAGGATATTCTGGGGAAAAGGCAAAATTATAAGGAGAGTAAAGAGGTGAATGGTTGCTAAGGAAGGGTGCAGAGGGCTTGGCTCCGAAGGGCACACGTACGTTTGGGGGGTAATGGATTTGTTCTCTATCTTGTTGGGGTGGTTACGGGGTTGTGTATTTTTGTCAACCCAGGGAACTGTATATTAAAAATAGTAAATTTTACTATATGTAGGCTTTATCAAAAATGAAAATATATTAATTATTGGAAGTTCTAACTGCTATGAAGAAAAGTCAGGATAAGGGAGAGAAAGAGAGACACATGGGTGCATTTTAGGTGGGCGCTACTGGGAGGTAACATTGGAGCAGAGACTGAGTGGGGGAGCTGGGACTGCTCCAGACTGAAGGACACAGTAGCAGAGCCTGAGGCAGGTGCTGCGGGAAGGTGAGTGTGAGAGGCCAGTTGGCAGGGATAGCCCATGTCCAGGGACAGGTGATATTGGCTACACTCTGCAGGTGACCTTGGAGAGTGTGGCAGTGATCCCATTTGAGGTGACTTGGGTGGTCAGAGATAGCATTTGCCGATAATTCTTCTGGGTTGTGGGAAAACTCCACAGAAGGAGGCTCTGGATGAGCTAAATGGTGAGGCAGGCAGGGCTTCCTGGGCTGCCAGGAAACCTCCTGGTGCAGGATGGGGGAATCTGCCAGCCCCTCTCTCCTCTGACCCCAGGCTCCTGGCCCCACAGCCTTGCTGCTCCAAAGCCCCGGAAGGCCTGCATGCCCACCGCCCCCAGCTCCCTGCCTGCACCTCTCCTGTTCCTTCTCTCTCATCATCCTGGTCTGGCCTCTGCTCTGGCTGCTCTTCCTCCCCTGCTTCCTGCCTCCTTCCTTTTCAAATGTCCATCTCTTCGATGGTCACTCTGAACCCACATCCTGTGCTCTCTGCCAGGTGCCCCACACCTCCTTCTGCCTGTGGGAAGTTCCCTGGCTTCCTCAGGTGCCCCTCGCCCTGTAAAGGACATCCCCCACCCACCCTAGATGCCTCCCCCTGCCTGTTCTTCCACTGGAAAATTCCAGAGTCAGGTCAGCTGGAACCTGGGCATCTCTGGTCTGGAATCTGCCTCTTTCCTGTCCTTCTCACAGTCACTGTCTGGGCTCTGCTATGACCTCCTCTGTCCCTGGGAGGATCCCTCTTCCCCAGTTATCTTCTTCATTCCCCTCCTCCATCCTACCAAGATAACTTTCCAAAATTGGCATTTGCTGTCAGAGCCTTCCTTTAGGCTCTGGCTGTGCCCCCCACTTGCAGGATGGAAGCCTTGTTCTTCCTCAAGCAGCCCCCCATCCCCAGGGTGCCCATGGAGTTCCTCACCCAGGCACACCAGGCCACTTCTGGGCACAGAGGACACTGTGGAATCGTGCTGTGACAACAGGTACACCCAGAATGTGTGGACGGCCCCCTAGCATGATCCTGGGGGTGCTCACTGGCATCAGATCAGCTGGATCCCATACTGGCCTTTGTGGGTCAGGATGTTCATTTTATTTCAAGCAATTTTCTTCCTCCACGGCTAACTTCAATCCCGCTCTTCCTTCAGACCTGGGTCTATCCCCACTTGTTTGGGAATGTTTGAAACAACTGTGCCCCCCCAAATCCATCCTGCTCTCTCTGGATCTGTACTGGCAAAAGTTCTAGCCCGGGATTCCAGCAGGCAAAGCTACAACCTTGAGCGATTCCTTAAGATTTTCTACTTCGGTTTCTAATCTCTAAAGTGAGGAGCACAGCACCCTCCTTGGCCAAGCTGCGGTGGGTGCTGGAGGAAGTAACAGGCGAATCTCTGCGCTGTGTCTGATGGCCGGGAGCACCCAGAAGCTCACTCTGTTTCTCTAGTGCTGTATCACACTGCACAGCAGATAGCAGTTTCCCCTGTTAAATAATAAAAAGCGTCTTTACAACCCTGGGCAAAGTCTATTCCTCGGTAGGTGTCCAACAAACATCTGGATAATGGAGGGCATCATGGGAAGGGCATGAAGAAGGCAGGCTGCCTGGTCGACCATTTGGAAGCACTTGCAGGGCAAGCAGAGTCATTATCTGTTCCCTCCCAGGGAGGCAGAATCTAGGGCCCAGGGAGGCAGAATCTAGAAGATCAGGGAGAAGGGAGGGGCTCGCAGAGGCCGACTTGGATGGAAGTCCCCTGGCAGATCACCGCCTCTGGTTCCTCTTCCGACTGTTGCAGGTGGGGACAGCCTGAGCCCCCTGCAGGATGCCCGTGTCATTGCTCTTTAATAATTGAGTGTTTCCCTGTGTTTTGGCACATCTTACACACCTGTTTAAATCCCACTGAATGCCACATTTCACTGTTCTACTGTTCAACAGCCTGTTCCATTAAGCCTGTTCTCAGCAGAATTTATTATACACATTTTTTACCCACCACTGCTGCCCGCGCCCACTGCATCCTAACAGTCATGAGGTGCCCAGTGGATTAGGCCATGTCAGAGGCCAGAGACTTGACTGTTCTGCATGACCACGGAGCACGCAAACCCCACATCCAAAAGAAGAGAGAAAAAAAGAGCACATCGTGCTTTAAATAGAAGCAAAAGCTGTTTGCTATTTTGCTAAAGCGGGAACAAGGGGGCTTCTTTCATGGAGGATAAAAGACTAAAAATCAATGACAGGATTGTCTGAAGACTCAAATTTCATCTTATTTCAGGGGGAAAAAACCCCAACAGGAATTGGTTAGTCCATTCTTTCTCCATTAGATTTAGTTCAAAGATGTCACTCACATTGGCAGTCAAGTGCTATAGGCTATTTATTTGAAGGATACTTGATAATCCATTTGTTTATTGATTTCATTAAGCAGGTGTATGTAACCCTGTTTACTTGGAAGAAAAAGAGATCTTGTATTCAGAGAAAAAGAAACTGCACATGGGTTCAAAAGAGTTCTGTTAACATAAATTAGAAAGAGGTTGGTGTGAAATAACAAGTCAAGTGCTGTCCAAGCACTTTATGACCATCTGTAAAGAGGGGAGACATATTCTCATGAAACTCAGAAGGAGAAGGATGAACCCAATTTCCTGGAAGCAGGGCTGGTGGTGGAGCCCGACAGAGAAGGGTCTGCATTTTTCTGTTTGATGCCTACGAATCCTTATGGGAACACGGGGAGGGAGCTCGGGACTTAACCAGAAAGATGGCGTTTTGTATTTGGGAAAAGCAAAAAGTTAGTGTGTGCAAGGTGGGGCGTGCTTGAGGAAAATCAGGGAGTCGTAGGAAGAGTCAGACATTTTAGAAACCAATGGATTTCAGTTGCTTACAAAACTTTGGACAGGGACCTACCTACACATAGGCAAAGTTACGTCACTTCCTTTCAGACACGAGCAAAGAACCTTTGTAATTTGAATGGCAGTCACAGTACATGAGTGGCAGGCTGTCTCAGAAGAAAACCATTCAACACATTAACCGTTCCTCATGTGAGTTGCATTTAACGTCCAGCTAGTTTTCACCCGGGGACCTTGTGAAGCTTGTAAAACTCATACATCTCTTGACCTATCTTGACTTAAAACATCACAGTCCTGAAGGAAACATTTTTTCCTAGTGTGGCAGTCAAGGTGTTAAAAAGCTACTCTCCAAATCTTGCTCCATGTTCCACCACAGCCCATGAGGAGACCTCAAGGGGAGTTTCTGTTTGGCTGGGACGGTAGAGCTGTGAACATTGTGGCTACCACGTTAAGAAGCCAGCCGCACACACTGCTGGGCACCGGTCAAGGCCATGCGGCCAATGCTTCTCTCTGCCCTCCTGCCAGCGTCCACGCTCCTGCAGTCACAGGAGGCTCTGCTCCTGCAGTCACAAGCCAAATGCCAGGTCACTGATCTCCAGCTCCACCACCGCACTCAAAAGGGGACTTTAAAATCCATCTAGAGCCAACCCCCTTCACCACCCAGACGGCTTCCACCTTGGTCTGAGCAACCCTCTTTTCCCCAGATTGTCCCCTCAGCCTTCTCACTCATGTCCTTGTGTCCTTGAGTCTGTACTCAACATGGTGGGCCAGAGTGGTCCTCTTAAAACACGACAGGATTGCAGCTGAAGGGCGCAGCTTGCGAAGCTACCGTGGAATGAGGGTGCATGTCCCCAGAAGGCTATTCCATCAGAACGCTCACGGCAGCACTACTCAGGGAGCCCCAAAGAGCCCATTAACAACAGAACCCATCAACACGCCGTGGTCCCTCCACACAGTGACACAGCAGGCAGAGCAAACCCCTACGGCGACACAGCTCGCCACAACACAGACAACCTTCAAACGTAAAGTTGAGCAGAAGAAGCCAGCAGCAGAAGGGAGCAGATCTCATCATCCGTTCATCTAAAGCCTACGAATAGGCTGGACTGATCTGTGCAGGTGGAAGGCAACAGGGAATTATTCTCAGGCAGAAGAGCAACATGGAGAAACCGCAAAAGGTGCTCTGCTCTGCGACACTGAAGGGTGTGATTCTTGACCTGGATCTGGTTAAAGAGGCACGCTTGCTTTCAGAGATTTCATCAAGCTGTACATTTATGAATGGCGTGCTTTTCTGTACATATGTGCTATCCTTGGACAAAGTATGAAACCTCTCAGAGAATCACACAAAGTAAGATTTTAAATTGTGATGATCATGCACAAACATCTGCTTTCTATGCTGTCGGCATAGAGTATTTGGTGCAAATTTTGAGTACTCTGGATCTGTGATATGAAATAAGCACTTTTAAATTAGAGCACTTTGGGGTTATAAAAGGAAATTGGTACTGGTGTTATGATCTCTATACAGTTCTTTTCACTGAACGTTTTTGGTATTTGTATTGTACATAACATTTTTAATAGAAGTTTTGGAGGCCATTTTATCAGATTTGATTGAGAGTACAGGAAGATGGCTTTTTGGATAAATTTACCCAAATAGCACAGACAGAGTGGAGAGCAAGTCAGATGGTATCACTGCCAGGTTCAACACCTTCCAGCAGCCCCTACCTCGCTCAGTGTCAAAGCCAAAGTGTGAAGTGTCACCTGAGCCCACAAAGCTCTGCCTGATTGGGGCTTTCTTACTCTCCCCTCATGTACTGGGCTTCACACACGGAGAGAATGCTCTTGCCCCAGGACCTTTGCACTGGCTGCCCTGCCTCCTGGAACTTTCTTTCTCTCCATCAAGGCAAGCTTCACTTCCTTACTTCTTTTGATTTTTGCTTAACTACCCCCATCTCCGTGAGTCCTTTCCTGACCACAAGCCCCACACCACCCTTCCCTGCTTTCTTTCTCCATAGCACCTGTTATTACACCCGGCTCCATGGCTCCATGGCTACCTGGCTCCATACCTACCTCTATCAATTGTGTCTCCTCCAACTAGAATGTGAGCACTGTGAGTAAAGGCATTTTGTCTGTTTTGTTCACTGCTAGTGCCTAGAAAAGGACTTGGCACACAATAGAAACTTAGTATGTCACATAGGCCTGGGGGAAGGGATTAAGGACTATGTGGAAATGACTTTGAATCCAGCATGGTGTGGTGGTCACCAAAACTGGGTTGTAGGAATTTTTCAAGCCAGGTTTAGAGTCAGATATGAACTAAAAAAGGTGAAAGGTATATTTCCCTGAATGTGTCCTGATTTCTGTCTCCTGGAGTTCTTATTTGTTGTTCCAGTTCACTGTTTCGTCCACGTGAGACAATACTGGTACCTAGTGTTTGCCAGGCTGCGCTGGGTACAATGTTCCAGGCTAGGTGGCACCATGATGAAAGATGCTGATGGCTGAGACATGTTAAGGCATATGAGTGACTGGTGATCTCACACCATCATTGCCAAAAACATCACAGGAGACCACTGTCTCCTAATTATCCAAAGAGGTTTCCTGAGGTTAAGTGACTTTCCCAAGTCTCGGGGTCAGGATGTGGCAGGACAGGGGTCTGAACCAGCTTCGGAGCTCCAGCCTGCACCCAGCCACAGTTCCCTGCTTTGTCTGCTAGAGGGAACTGGGGCAGGAGTGTAGTGGGATGTGTTTAAACCACATTGTATGGGCAAAGACCAAGGGACCACAGCACTGGGCTATGGGGTATCACCAGGAAATGCATCCTAGGGCCTTCCAGGACCCTACTGCAAGACCCAAGTGTTTCAGGAGACGAGGCACAGAACTAGGTATGGCATTGAGGAGGACAGAATCTGAGCAAAGGAGACACAAAGGGGACAACCCCAGGTGAAAATGACCCGAGGAGAAGCTTTTCTGACACCTACCCCATAGTGCGGGTGAGATTATTAATCCTCCCCACCCCAAAACTACAAGAATGGGCATGAAAAGTGAAAAGCACAGGGCACCTGCAACGTTTTCTTTCTTCTTTTTTTTTGGACAGAGTCTTACCTTGGGTAGAGTGCGGTGGTGTCATAGCTCATAGCAACCTCAAACTCTTGGGCGCAAGTAATCTTCCTGTTCCAGCCTCTCAAATAGCTTGGATTACAGGCATGCACCACAACACCCAGCTATGTTTTATATTTTTGGTTGAGACAGCATCTCATTCTTGCTCAGGCTGCTCTCGAACTCCTGAGGTCAAGCAATCAGCCTTCCTTGGCCTCCCAGAGTGCTAGGATTACAGGCGTAAGCCACTATGCCTGGCCCAAAGTTTTCAATACAAGCCAATCTTCCCTCAAGATGGGCAAGAGAGGGGAATTGGTAGGAAAAACATGGACTGGAATGTGCCTCCCAGGTAGGCCTGGCCCCAGGGAGCACTTTAGCCTGACGGTGTTTACTCAGGGGCAATACCGTAATCCTCTCCCTGCCAGGCTTAACCCCCCTTTACTATAACCGAACTGAGAGTGGCCCCAGCTCTCCCAACTCCTACCTTGCAAAGGAAGACGCGAGAGGAGAGGTGTCTGATCCTGGATCACACAGCTACTTGCTCGGAAGTGACTGATCCACTATCACTCACCTGGCTGCCAATGATGGTGCGTGTGTGTGCACAGACCCTGGCTCTCAGCGTGAGGGAAAGGCCCCGGAGGAGCTGGTGACAAAGTCAGCAGTCAGTGCCTCTCAGGCCAGTCTGGCTCTTTCATTGCAAACGGCAGCATTTTGGGATTTCTAAATTCAATGTCATAAGCTGTGACTGTATCAGTTGCTACCGTGCAGCTTATCCTTGAACTATTATACCTTACAATTTCCCATGTGACACTCATTTAATCAGTCTATTCAGGGTCCTGGAACCTGCTATTTACTGATTATGCCTCATTGAAAGTCATTTCTCAACCTCCATGGAGAGGCAGTCCCCTGAGTGGAGGCACAGTGAATGTCCCTGGGGAGTCTAACATTTTACCCCCTTGCCTACACATTGAGAGAGACTATCAGCTTTTACAAAGCGGCTCTCTGGGGAGTGAGAAAATGAGAAGGTGGCTGACAGTGGGGGCTCAAACACCACCAAGCAGAACCGAGGGGACTGTCCTGAGCAATGACGGGGAAAGGGCTGGGCAGAGGCACAGTGGCCCCGACACAGAAAGAAGGGGGGCCCTGGGTGCTTTGCTGCCCTCCCTTGTACCTGCCCTTTAGGAGTGACTTAACCTCCTTTGAGGTTTCCATTTCCTTGTTTATGCAAAGGAAGCCAGTGACACTGCCCACAGGGCTGTCAGGAGGGCAGGGGCAGTGCCTGGCACACAGTAGGCCCTCACTGCAATGGCTGTCTGCCTGCCTTGTTGAAGTAGATGATGCCATTTACCAGCCTGGATCCCACCATCCCGGAAGCTGGATTGACTGCCCAGGAAATGCGTCTTGAATAATCATCTCACGGCTGTGTCCGAGCAAATGAGGCTTTGCCGTGCTTGATTCCCAGAGAGGCAGAACAAGAATGCATCAGCCCATTTCACACAAGAGGCCTCCTCGCACCATGAGACCTTACAGCGTAACAGGGAAGTTGTTGTCTGCGTCAGACTCTCAGCCAGGTCCGTGGGGAAACTTTCCCAGCTTGTGACCTGGTGAAGACGGTCACAGGGTAATCGTCACAGCACTAACCCTGTGCCAGCCCTGTCCTATGCACCGTATGCATATTACTCACTTGCTTATCCCCACAACGCCTGGGTAGATACTATTATCTGTGATTTGCAGATGAAGAAACTGAGGCACAGAGAGGTTGCAGGACTTGTGCAGAGTCAGTCCAGGTGGATTTGAATCGAGGCTATGTGACGCCAGAGGGCGCGCATGAAGCCACTATGCTGCCCTGCCCCCAGCGCCCCTAAGGGCACAGGTTAAGTGACCCAGATTGGTACACTGGCAGGGTCAGCACTGTGCTCTGGGTTTTTCTGGCCATCTCCTTGGCACAGAAGCCCAGAGCACAAGAATTTCACTGGACCCTCTTTTCTTCAGAAAGAGCCGTGGCCCAGGATAGACTTACGGCCGCTGCACCCTCCAGGCTCAGGTGTCCACATGCCCTTTCATCGGAAGCTCTCCCTCTTTGCCAAAGCAATTTTCTGGCTGTGTTTTCAGAGGAGGAAACTGAGGCAGAGAGAAAATGGTGGTTCAAAAGTTAAATCTGTTCCAAGCCAGCATCTCCTACCTTCTAAGTCAGGTCTCCCACAGATCTTGTATTCAGGGTACTCTGTTTATTTGGCAAGGCAGTTGAGGGGCCACCAGATGTTTCCTCCTCTGTACGTGGAGAATAGTGGCAGCCAGGCGACTGGTGTGGATCTCCTTGGTAGGACCCTACACTTAGTCCCTAGGACAGCAGCACCATGGTGAGTATTCTGTTCAGTATAATTTCCTTTTGGATGGCCGTTTATTCTCATCATAAGTGTTTTCAGTTCTGTATTAACCACATTCACTGAGATTGCTGGATGACTGCAGCTGTTTGTGGGAAGCCATCCTCTGCTCAGGTCAGCTCTGCTGGGAAGGACGGAGAGGCGAGAGGGAGCGAGGGCACCGTCCACGCCGAACCTCTCCAGTGAGCTGAAATCCAGAGCTGAAGGAACATTTTCAGCTCACGATGGGCTGAATAAACTTGGCATATGGTCCATAATATTTCATGAGTCATATACCTAAAGGAGAAAAAAAATTCTCTTCTAATTGAATCTGTTTTTTTCTCAAACTTCCATCCCAACTGTGGCAGAATTATAGGCAAGTCAAGGAGCCTCAGCCCCTTGCAGGTTTCAGGTGGGGTCTCCTGTCATTTCAGCCCATCTTTTCCTCATGCCACATCTATATCCTTGAGGGGTGGGTGATAGGAGTGCTGGGGTAGCACGTCCATTCTGTGAGGACAATGCTCCCCATCCCCACTGTCTTTTGTGCATGGTGGCACCTCTGGTGAAGCCACTACAGCATTTTGCTCTGACCACCTGTTCCCATTGGTATCTGCTGAGACAACTGGGTCTTCCACCAACTGGCCTTGAGCTTGCACAGGTTACAGGTGGTTTCCAACAGCCAAGATCTTAACCCCCCACACACATGCGTGTGCACACACCATGGACATGCACACACACTGACACATACATCCCCTTTGGTCTTGTCACAGGAAGGGGGACAGGGGCAGCCGATGGGGTCTCACTGCTTGCTGGATGGTCTCTTCCACTGAGTCATCCATCTTTCCCTAGTCATCCACCATCACCTCTTTTAGGAGGCTATTGGCTAAATATTCTGCCCCACCTATTTCTTGCACTAGGACTTGGACCTTAATAATCTACAATTACCGAATTAAATCTTACTGTGTCTTATTGCTTTTTTTTATCTTAACCCAAGCCTTTTTTCTTTTGGAATAGGGAGTCAAGCTGTGGTTTCCTGAGGATGTGTTTTATTGGAGAGGTGCACCACCAAGATGATGTAAACAAAGGATAGAAGTCAAACACACCCTCGACACCCACCCTATAATATCCATCAGCGGAAGGGCCCACCATAAGGCTCAGGGGTGCCGTGAGGGAGCCGAGCCCTGAGGGGGAAGCTGGCCCTTCCCAAAGGAGTCAAGGACCAAAGCGTTGAGTTCATGATAGTTTAGGGCTGGTCCCCAACACCTGGGGACCAGGTTCTTTGCCCTGCAGAACTGGAGGTGGGAAAGATGGTTCTGGAGCACTGTAGTTCACCAGCAGCGGGGAGAGTGGCAAGGGCGTCCTGGCATTCTTCGCACCATTTGGGAGAGTGTGGAGCCTGGGAGCAGACTTCAGGTCTGAGTGCGCACTTCTGAGAAGAAGCTGCGCTTGCAGGATTGTGACAGCTTCTTCCTCCTCCTTCCCAGCAGCAATTACTCTTCACATTAGTCCCCGTCAGCTCAGACCCTGATCCATCTCTATCCAAATGGCCTGAGATGAACACCGGCCAAAGAGCTTCTTTAAAAGCCTCCATCAGCACAGACGTGCCAACGCTGGGACTGGCTCCTTGTCGTCCTGAGGTCGTCTGCAGGATGACGGCCTCTGCAGGTCGGCCCCAGCTGTGGCCTCTGCCCACTCGGGCCGTGGTGGCTGCTGTGCATGAGACCTCTCAGTCCCCTCCAAGTCTTCAGCAAGAGTCATCTTGCGTCTCTTCAAGGCTGCTAATGACCAGCCATTATTCCTTCCCGTGACATGTTTAGTCTCCTCAGAGCTGCTGCTCTGACCTTTCCCAGACTTTATTGCCCCGTCAAACAGCTTTGGTGGAGAAAAGTTCCATTTACTCAGCTCTGTGCAGAGGGAAGCAGGGGGACTCACGCAAAGCTGGTTTTCTAACTGCTCCTTCCTTTCTGTGCCTGGAGCAGTGGAAGTCAAGGCCAGCTGTGTGTGTGTGTGCATGTGTGTGCATCTGCGGTGGGGTGTACTAATGTCCAGCCCTCCTTCTGTTCCCATATGCCCTTTATGCTGCTAATGTAAGGTGGTGAAGGTGGCCAATGACCTTCAACTAAGTCGGGCAGGCTAATCACCTCTCTAGTCTTCCTAAAGCTACTTCTTATCCTAACCCAAGCAGGATTTTATTTTAACAGTATTTGAATGTCTTGTAAAATTTCTATCTATAATTCCATCTGTATTTGCACTAAAATAATTAAAAGTTAACATTTCTGGATTTAAATTTGTGACACAGGGAATATCAGGGGTTGCAAGATGGGGAAATTAATTTTCTTGTGATTGCTGTAACTAATTACTACAAACCTAACGATAATTTAGGCTTACAACAATGGAAATGTATTAGTTTACAGCCCTGGAGACCAGAAGGCCAAAATGAGTCACATGGGGCTAAATCAAGTTGGTAGGTGTGTTTCCTTCTAGAAAGTCTAGGAGAGAATCTTTCCCTTCTTTCTTCCAGCTTCTTCTGGCTGACGGTATCCTGTGGCAGCCGCGACCTCCCTCCAGTCTTAGTTTCTGTTGTCAGGTGGCCTTCTCGTCCTCGGCAGTGAAACCTTCCTCTGCCTCACTCATAAGGACCCTTGTGATTACATTTAGGGTAATGTGGGGTAATCTTCTCATCTCCAAATCCTTATCCTAACCATATCTGCCATGTCTCTTTTGCCATAGCAGGTAATAAGCACGGGTTCCAGGAATTAGAATAGGGATACGTGAGGGCCATTATTCAGCCTGCCACGATGGGGACCTGGGTACAGTTTGGACCCCGTTCAGAAAGTAATCCTTCCTGCCCAAAGGAGTGGATGGCAGATGTCTCCTTTCTCTCAGCACCCAGAGAGAATACTGATATAGCAAAGCCCCAGCAGGCAGGGAAGAGAGCTATAGGACCAGCATAAGCTGCCAGTATTTTTCACAGTCTCTTGGAGATAAAGTCACTGAAACATCAGCGATCCCTGTGTAAGTAATGAGGGTTGAGGGGGATTGTGGCAGACACGGACAGTTGCCTGTCCTAAAGTCATTCCTACTTCCTCATCAACTTCACTGTGTTTTTCCCCAAGTTGCAACCTGTTCAACCTGTTCATTTCTCAGGAGAGAAATCCCTTGGATCACACTTTGCATGGAGAGGAAGAGAGGATCTGAGGCAGCGGTTCTCAACCTGTGGGTCACGACCCCTTTGTAACAGTGAAGATACATCGCGGCATTAGGAGGGTTGAAAACCACTGATCTAAGGGGATCACACCCCGTTTGGAAAGGACTTGGCCTAGGGCAAGCATGTGACTCTGTCTCGGCCAATGCATGATAGGAGAATATATGCTAAAAGACAAGGAGGGCCTCGGAGGAAGATTTTCCTTCCTTGGGAAGGACAAGAGGATTTTAAAGAGGAAGCACTTTTGCCTCATCTCCCTCTTATGCTTTCCACAATGTCATATGAGGAAGAGAGGCCCATGGCAGCCATCGTGTGGCCGGAGCTAATCCACTGAGGGTGAGAGGCAGGGGAGCACGTTGAAATGTCAGAACAACCCCAACACTGCTTATTGCTAGATTTTCTTGGCAAGTGAGCTGTAAATTCCTTATGGTTTATTCCACTGTGCTCAGATTGTTATTTGCAGCTCAAGACGCCCTCACTGATAAAACAAACCTACGGTCCTCAGAAGGCACCAACAGAGGAGGGACAAGGTGCAGGGAACTGAAGACCCGCTGATTCTCCAAGGTGAGGAGCAACTTTAAATTGTTCCCTGAACCCCAGTGCCAGGCTCCTCCCCACATTGCACCTTCACGCAGAGATACTAGGTAGTATCGCGTGTGGGGTTCTCGGTTCTCGTTTCTGAGTATGTAACAGAATCTCAAGAATCCTTTACTCATTTTCATAAGCCACAGACTCAAAATTCCCTTCATGTACCACGATACTAAATTGGGTAAGTCCTACTTCTAATAATTAGGATTCTGATGCTCCCATTGAACTGCTGAACTCTGTAAATCTAACTTCCCCAGCCCTGTAAAAAGGAATCCACGCATGCCTTTCTGGTTTGCTTATTTCACCCCTCCTGTGTGCACTTTCCAAGTGCTCCCTCAGTTCCAAGCATCATGGCAGTCAGCCGCAGGATTAATTAATCCTGAGTGCACCTTAAGCTACTTTAAAACAAATCCCAGGCAAATAGACATAAAATACCTATTTTTCTTGCTGAATTTAATTCCCTCATTGATATCAGACTTAATTATGCAATATCTCTGAAATACACAAACATCTGCGATTTTCTTTCTGAGTGTATTTGAAAAACAAAGATTTCAATGTCCTATGCGGTTTCAGGAACACAGTGAATCTTATTGAGGTTGAGGGGGGAAAAAAGGAAAGAAAGAATTGAAGGGAAACTCCTTTACTTGAATGATACAGAATTCAAAATATGGCAAATAGTATAAGGAGGAAAACACTGGCTCCTCCCATAATGTAGGTTCTAGGTTCCGTGCTGATTCTTATTTCTTTTAAGAGACCTTAAAGAAGTCACCACCTTCTTTGTGACATGGCTGAAGTGTGCCTGTAGTCCTGATTAGCTATATAACTTTTAATATAGAACAGGGGTCCTCAAACTACAGCCTGCGGGCCACATGAGGCGGTGTGATTGTATTTGTTCCCGTTTTGTTTTTTTACTTTAAAATAAGATATGTGCAGTGTGCATAGGAATTTGTTCATAGTTTTTTTAACTATAGTCCAGCCCTCCAACCGTCTGAGGGACAGTGAATTGGCCCCGTTTAAAAAGTTTGAGGACGCTTAATCTAGAAGGTTACTAATTTGTCTGCCAACTCCCCCATCATCAGCTGTGTCCTTGCATTTATGAGTCAGCACACTTACTCTGAGAGGAGCCTGCATCCTGCAGAGCTGTCACTTCTATCACACACAATGCCGTCAGGACTTACGCTCATCATTAAAGAAAAAAAAAAAAAAAAAACTTGTTAGAGGATTAGCCAGGCCCAGTGCAGTGCCGTTAAATTAATTTTAGAGATGTATCTAGGTCAGACATCCATCTGCATGTTGCATACAAACACACCAGCTAGTAATCCAGCATTCGCACGTTTCTAAACTCTTAGGGCCACGTTTGATGGACAATTACCCATTATTTGGTCTTCAAATGGAAAAGTGGTTGTTTCTCTTTCACATAAGGAAGTTGTGGCATTCTTTTTTCCTGAAAGTTGGCCACCACAAAATATTTCCAGTGATCTTTATAGAAGATTCTTGCTAAAGGACATTAACATTCCCATTTCTGTGAACTAGTAGTTCTTTATGCAGAACTGTTTGATGCCCAAATAATTTATGAATTCTCCGTGTCTCATTTTTATCTTCTGAGTAGAAAGAATGCATTTCATGAAGTCCCTTTAGAGGTAATGAAGTTTCAGCACATAGCTGAGATAATGAATTGACAATATGCTGTCCTTTGGGTATAAATTAAACTCATTGGAAGTAAGAATCTAATACTTCAGTGGGGGTGAATAAAGGATATTTAAGTATGTATGATGCAAAGGACTTTGTTAAAAAAAGTAAATATGCGGGAAGTCTGCCATGTTCATTTCATTTTCTTTCGGTAGTCTATGATGTCGACCCAAGCATAACCAAAGTAGTCTAAAATTACAGAATGAAATCTTTTGACCTTATACGTGTCTTTTATATGAAGATTTGTGTGCCATTTTAAGAACATGGGTTTCTTGTGAAGCTGAACTAACCTGCCAGGTTTTAACGCAGTTTTCTCAGAGCTGATTTCCTAATATTCTAAAGCATGTGATCCAGGAAAGCACAATAGCATTGCCACCAGGTAAGAGTTGAGACAGAATTGGCCAGTATGATAAGGGCTTTCATTCAACAGATGAGGAAACTGAGGATGGGACAAAATAAAAAGAAGTAACCTGACTGTTCCCACGAACACACTTTAACTGAAAAGTGTGTTGATTCTTGTCAGTGTGGAATCTGTGTAAGGACTTCCATGTTAGATAGCAATAGAGATAGCAATGTAGAGTTTTAGAAAAGAATTTTAATGTCTCCCACAGCAGCTTGTACTGTGATTTAACCCAATACGAACACAACCCAGAGCACTCAGGATAACCTGGGCTTCATTTCTCTGAAGAGCCAGGTAAGTGATGGTGCGAGACAGAGGCTACTTCTCGTAGGTCAGTGGAGTAGAGAAGGGCGGTGTACCTGACACTCTCTAGATTAAGTAGTAACAATGAACAAGTGAGTCACTGGGCTGGCCTGACCACTGGGCTGAGGCAAATATTACAACTACAGCCTGGGGGTTTGTGAATGCTAGCAAAGTGGGATACTGACAATATGATGACATCAAGATGTAACTTGTAATTTCAAAAGTCACTTTCTTTTTTTATTTTTTATTGTTGGGGATTCATTGAGGGTACAATACGCCTGGTTACACTGATTGCATTTGTTAGGTAAAGTCCCTCTTGCAATCATGTCTTGCCCCCCAAAAGTGTGGCACACACCAAGGCCGGACCCCCCCCTCCTTCCCTCTCTCTTCTCTTTCTTTCCCCACCCCTCCCTCCTTCTTTCTCTCTCTGCTCTCCCCTTCCCTCACCCCCACCGTGACCTTAATTGTCATTAAGTGTCCTCATATCAAAATTGAGTACACAGGATTCATGCTTCTCCATTCTTGTGATGCTTTACTAAGAATAATGTCTTCCACTTCCATCCAGATTAATACAAAGGATGTAAAGTCTCCATTTTTTTTTTTTAATGGCTGAATAGTATTCCATGGTGTACATATACCACAGCGTGTTAATCCATTCCTTGGTTGGGGGGCATTTAGGCTGTTTCCACATTTTGGTGATTGTAAATTGAGCTGTGATAAACGGTCTAGTACAAGTGTCCTTATGATAAAAGGATTTTTTTCCTTCTGGGTAGATGCCCAGTAATGGGATTGCAGGATCAAATGGGAGGTCTAGCTTGTGTGATTTGAGGGTTCTCCATACTTCCTTCCAAAAAGGTTGTTACTAGTTTGCAGTCCCACCATCAAAAGTCACTTTCAATTAGATCACCAGCATTTTTGTGACCCAATGAAATGACATGATTAGGTCTGAAGCCAGCCCATAAATGTTCACAATGATTCTGTGATTAGCTAGGCCAGCTCAGGGGCATGGTAGGGTCAGGGGCATCTGGAAGTCTGAGACTGCTGGAGCTGAGGCAAGTTGGAGCTCATTTGCTTTACAGGGCAGGAGGAGGACACAGCTCCAGAAGATAAGATTGCTCATTCAAAAGGGGAAAATATCCCTTTGATGAAAAATGTTTCTGTAATTATAAAGTATGATAAGGGAATGATGGTCAGAGCGTCTGACATCATTTTCTGTCTGACTTTGTATGAAGGTTGTGTGTTAATTAATCACAGCAGGCGAGGGGAAGCCGCATATTGTGGTAGAGTCTTTCCCTTATCTGCACGTGCTGGCTTCCTCAGTTTAGGCAGGTGGATGCTGTAAACCTCAGCAAAATGACTCTAACGCTCGTCTCTTACTGTTTGTGGAAGTATTATAAGCCATAGCATAGTGGCTGGCCCATAGCAGGTGCTACCAAATATTTAAACTTTCAGAAGATGCATTCCACTATGAGGTCATCTTTTATTTGGTTGCATGTCCCCTAGTTAATTTCAAAGACTTATGTAAATGCAATTAAATAACCTCTTAAACGTTCACATGAGGACCCTCCCAACTCCTCCCACCCACACTGCCTTATGCATGGGAGTCAGGAAGAAAAGCCATAGCATTTACAGAACGAAAGCAAATCATAATTGAACTTATCACAATGTGTGATGAGTACACAGCTGAGAGACACACTGGGCCGATCATGTCCACCAAGGCAATTAAGCCACTTGTCAGGGAAGGCCTGACTGGAGGAGGGCAGCCTGAGCAGGAGTGGGCACCTGCCCGGGACAGAGTTCAAAGGGAAAAGAATCAGGTCCTTAAGAGACTTCCCCAGACTTGCCTGTTAAGAATTAATCAGGGCCCTTCTTAAAAATGCCCCACAGAGCCCCAGATCACTCTTAACAGCAGAACTGGGAAACGTCACTCTGATCTAGTTTTTCACAAACCACTGTTGCTCAGGCATTGTCCATTTGCACAGGTGTATCACCATTTAAAAGTTCATTTTCAAATGTTTGCTAATTCCAACAAAGCTCTACAGGGGGATCTCCCTGCATTAAAAATACAGACTGTAATGTCATCCCTCTTATCCAAGTCCAGTATTTAGCTTCCGTCCAGCGAGGGCCAGAAATTCACCCTGGAGGCCACATCAGAGACACAGGAGGTCTGTCTACTTTTCAGCAAAGGACCTGTGAAAAATATACTGGAATATCTGAGGGATGTAGATTCTTCAACCAAGTCCTGCATTCAGATCACAACCACCTCATTCTGGATTTTTTTCAGAACAGGAGTTCTCAAACTGGGATCCCTGAACCCTCACATTACTTGCTAACTTATTAGAAATGAAAATTCTTGGGTCCCACTCCACAGCTATTGAATTAGCAACTCTGAGAGTAGCCCTGAGTGTGTTTTAATAAACTCTACAGGTGGTTCTGATGTGCTCCGAAGTTTGAGAACCAGTAGTCTTATAAACACATTTATAAGAGGGACTTTGCCTGACAAATGCAATTAGTATAATCTAGTTCTCTGTACCCTCAATGAATCCCCAGCATTAATAGACAAACAAGCAGGGCAGCGCCTGTGACTCAAAGGAGCAGGGCACCAGCCCCATATGCTGGAGGTGGCGCCACAGATTCTTACCCAGCCCTGGCCAAAAACTGCAAAAAAAAAAAAAAAAAAAAAACCAAATAAATAAGCAAAAACCAGCTCATTCCTCCACTTACATCAATAGAGTGAACCAGTAAGTTTTTTTTGTTGTTGTTTGTTTCTTTTAGACAGAGTCTCACTGTGTTGCCCTGGGTAGAGTGCCATGGTGTCACAGCTCACAGCAACCTCCACCTCCTGGGCTTAAGTGATTCTCTTGCCTCCGTCTCCCAAGTAGCTGGGACTACTGGCTATTTTTTGGTTGTAGTTGTCATTGTTGTTTGGCAGGCCAGGGCTGGGCTCAAACCCACCAGCTCCGATGCATGTGGCTGGAGCTTTAGCCCACTGAGCTACAGGCGCTGAGCCGAACCAGTAAGTTTTTAAACTAGTTAGGCCTTTCAAGCACTTGTTGAGATTTTTCTACATTCATTTGGGGTGGGAGGACAACTCATTTTCATGTGATTGACATTTTATAAATATAAATAGCTTTGATTTAAAAACATCAGAGTGAGACTAACCTGATCATTTGAAAAGACAGGCAGCTATTCTCATTCCACTAGTTGGAGTATTTACTTTCACAAGGCAAAGTCACCTGGTGAAGTCATTTTTCACACGAACTTGGATCTGATCATGTCGTAATGCCTCTTCAAGGTGCAACCACTGCACTGCTTATAAATACGTCCTTCTAGGTAGTGCAGTTTGATTTTAGTGGTTCAGATTACGAACAGCCACTCAGTGACAGTTGTCCACGGATGAAAAGAATGTTTTAAATTTAATGCTCATTCATAATACATCTTCCATCGTTCTTTTGCTATACGCCTGTCAATATCCTCTTACATATACATTTCCTACTTCTCCTGGTGTGTATAACAATTACGGGGACTACATGTATGTATAAATATATTCTCTGTATAGAAAGTAAGGAAGATAGAATGTAAACAGGCCTTACAGGGGAGGAATCGGCATCCATTACATATACACATGCACAAATACAGAAGGAAAAGGTGGGCTATGTAGTACAATATACTCTATTTAATAATTCTCTCATTGGCTAATAAAACTCAAAAGAAAACAGTTAAATGAACGGCAATTGAAAGTGCATGATGGATGCATCCCTTATAGCATTTAAATCTCTTCCACTCGATTAAAAATTCCTAGTTCCTCTTCACTGAATTGTTTAGAGTTTTTGAGCAGCCTCTGCCCTGATTAAAACAAATTAGCATCAAAGATCCCCTGTTGAATGAGAAATCATTAATTGAGAAACATGCAATGCTCCTTAATTACCTTTAGAACAGTGAGAGAACAAATAATCTCAGGTTCCAGAGGGGCCGGCCTGCTCTGCACTGTGGGCTCATTTTGGGTAGCTGCTGGAATAAAACTCAAGTCGCAAACACTATTGGGGAATATCAATGCAAGCTTAGTAAACACACTGTAGATTGTTTATCTAAAAGAAAAATATCTCGGTAATGGCCAACCGGAAGAGAGGGAAATGTTTCAGTTTATTATTTTGTTGAGAGCTGTAGAAGCAGTTTACATATGCCAGTCTTGATTGAGAAAGTGTGAGTTCTTTCTGATATAAATTTTAATGGTTTGTATAAAATTTTATTTACGTAATCACCTAAGACTTCAGATGCTTATGTATAGATGAGTAACTTTATCATTTAAGTGGTGAACAGAAATCATCAAAGTGTTAAACTTCATAAATTCAGCTACAGATGGAAATTCAAATAGTGCTAGGGCAACCTAGTCACTCCTTTATCACCTATGCAATATGACAGCTTCTGTATATCTACCTTTAAAATATGGAAAACATTTAATAATGACCCAATGGAGTGTCATTAGAAAATCAATTTGTTATAGGTGTTGTAAATGACCTATGTAAAGAACGTTACCAAAGGCTCATACACAACGCCATATGGATAGACCTCTGAAGACAATAGTGGTGTGAGGTTGGCTGTGAGATCTGAAGGCTTTGGAAGAAAACGGTGTTCTCATTTTTCTACGTGGGGTGAATAACATGGTAAGGCTGAGTTATATAGCCCAGGACAGAATTTTGGTTTTATTCTAGTGCTCTCAGGCCTCCATTTCAACCACTACATCATTCTTCCTCAACAGTCTTTGAAAAAAATGGACAGAATTGATGCAACTATCTTTACTCTTGTTTACTATTTTCAGTTCACTGTATAGTTTATTGGCTGATTTGGATCAAAGAAAGCACAAAACTCCCAAACCATGCTGCCATATAAATCTTTATTAATGCCATTAAGACTTGATTTGGGGTATTTGCATTTAATTTTTAGTGGCATGGAGTGACATGTTTTATAAGTTGCATTATACTTTATTCCAACAGTCTTAGATTTCAAGCTTTGTAGAAGTTATTAATTATTCTTCTTTGTTTTGCGTCCCAAGATGATAAATTTGACATTGCCACAATCTGTGCAAGCAGTCTTTTACAGCCCATGGTATGAGAGTAATTACCAAGACTCCATCAAGAATATGTACACAGAGTAATTTGCACCAAAAAAAGGAGACAGCTACTATTAAGAGTATTAATGCTGTATGGAGGACTATAAGCATAGTTGTAATATTTTGAAATACTAGAATAATTGTTCTGTTTTGTTTTACCCCAAGGAGTCCCCATGAACGTTTGTACTTTTTTGGATAGCTTGTAATAAATTTCAATCCACTAATATGCAAAAGCAAAATGGTGCTTATTTTATATATATACTACATATATATATATATATATATATATATATATATATATATATATACACTAATTAAAAGGCTATTACACAACCATCTTCTGGACATTGTCTGGATAAAGAAAATGGCTGTGACATAAACATCTTCTGGACAAAGAAAATCATGTCACTAAAACATTGCTTCCTATGTAAAAGCATAACCAAGGCTTCCTTGTTATGTGCTTTGTGAAGCTCATCAAAGACAGAACCTTCTGAGAAACAAAATGATGCTACTTGGTGCTTATCCTTTATAGAAAGCCTACTTCTTTTTATAGCCCAGGCTGATTGATATTTTGCATTGAAAGGTCAAACTGGAGCTGTCGTTTGGGAAATCAGCAAGGAGTGGCCATTGGGATCTTCAGAGTTTGTTCCCTCTTCCCACTGGTTCCCCTGCACTTAAATATTTGGGGGAGCTATATTCTTCTATAATCACAGGGTAACGGGCTTCAGATGAATCTAGAGTTTAGACGCTCAGAAGGGACTAGTCCTGATAACTAGCATATCCTGTTTGCCATTATCTATTTGTGTTGCAAGGTAATTCATTTCAGGTTGAAATCAAATTGTTTTAAGCTGAGCTGGTGTTTTTATGGGTGTCCTTCCAGTTGGCCTTCCCTTTTAAGTGCCATAGTATTTCAAGCTAGCTGATCTAAAGGAAAAGATTACTGCTGCCAACGTGCATTGTAACAAGAGAACAAAGATGTGCAAGACTTATTTTATCTTTTTTATTTATTTTTAAAGCATTGATAGAGGTATGGGAGTGCCAGTCTGCTGGGAGAAGGAGCTGGCTAGTCGTTGAAAGGACAGATGTGTGATGATGGAACAGAAAATCCAGCACGAGTTGTGTTTGCTGTAAAACTGCCACTTAAAGTTGAGGAAGGTGATGTTTAAAATACGTACTATGCATTGTAAAAATCCTGAAAAGCACAACTATAAATCATCAGGCAACACATACCATTGGGTTCAATTTCAAGTTAGTTATTTGGGAACTTTGGCACATAAATGCACTAGAAAAAAAAAAAATCCAGGGACAAATCAATGCTCATGATTCACTAAATTTACACTTGGACCTCTTTATAGCAAAGCGGAAAAAGCATTTATCTATGATCTACTTTCCATTTCAACAACAACAACAAAAACCCATCACAAAACCTACTTGAGGTCATTTATCCTAGTTTACTTAGAAATGGTTTAGACAACCGGCCTGAGGTGTTTTTTAAAAAGTTGGCATTTGAGTTAAAATTTGAGTGTTTCCCTACCACACAGGACCTGTCCTAAGCCAACTTATACAGCACATGAAAGCACAAAAGTAAACATATTTTGGCGTGATAAGGTCTATAGAAGCAGAAAGCACAGTTAGGAGAGTCTGCTCGCTAAGGCTATTTTTTCTAGGCAGATTGTCTAGGATAGCAGGAGCTCCTGTCTGACCACGCACACAGCCAGTGTAAAGAAGCTTATGCTTAAACAACCATCTTGTGTGAGTGAAAATACCACTTCTGCCAAAAACTAACATTGGTAAACCCTTTTGATGGTGAGTAGAGAATACCGTGTTTCTGGAATGGTCCTTCTGAGGTTTGGTTTCTTGTTCAATTAGAACTGCTCTACACCCAATCCTTGAACGAGGATGAATGATTTCCTCAATTACAGGTGGATGCCATGGGAAGTAGCCAGATTAGAATGGGGAGAGTAGTTTACAGATGTCCACTCAAAATTATAAGGTACTTTCATACCTGGAAAACAAAATAATACTTGCTGTTTTTACCATAGGGCTGGAGAAAGCAGAGCCCGACAGAATCTCGGCCGCTGTGTCTACGTCACGTGCTCTGATTCTGCACAAGAAAGGAAGCACATTAGAACCTGGAGAGGAAATTTTATGTTTATCAAAAGGGCTACGGGCTACGGCTGAAAGAGTGTCTATCACTCATGTCAGGCATGTCAGTCGCTCACAGGTGATTTCTGTAGGAAAATCCCTTCAGGCTAAAGAAAAATCAGTGTTGAGTTTAACTCCAAATCTCTTTATAGCCACTGAGTGATCCACCATTCAGAGTTGAAGAGCAGAGTGTGCAAGGCTGGCACGTTCACAGAGCAGCTGCTGCTCTTTGTTGCCGGAGAAAGGGGCTCTTGGGTGCACCCCACGGACACACTGTCATCAGGACCCTCTGCAAGCTTTTCTCTTTTCTAAAGCTCCTGGGAGATGCAGTGGGGCTGGGCACACTTCTTAGGCTCAGGGGTCCCTTGCCCTGTTCTGACCTTGGGCAGAGTGATGGAGGGCTGCTGGGAGGAGGGACCATCAGCCCATCCTCCAGAGCACAGGCAGGGCCAGCCTTGGCGTTACGTCTCAGATCAGGGTCCTTCTGTGGAGGGTTGGAGAGAGGAGTTTAGATTCCCAGCAACACATGATGGGGACCTCACAGAGCCAGGCCACTGATAGAATGCTCAGGCCCAGATGGCAGTGTGGGGACCAAGCTCATAGTTGGCCAGAGCATGTGTGGGCTTTCCTTGGAAAACTCCTCAGCTCCACCAGGGCTGTGCGGCTCTCAGGAAGCTGACTTTTATCATAGGAAAGAACAATTTCTATAAGCCCATGGGTGGGGTGTAGACCCTTGGTTATAGCTGGAGTCCTGGCTGCTCAGGCGCATGTGAGTTTTTCCTTCCATCTACAGGAACATTCAAAATGCTCAACAGGTTTTTATCAAACCGAACGTATTTGAAAGTTCAATGAAAATCAGGTCTGGAAGAAGAGTGACAAATGCATTTTGAATGTGAAAATTCGATAATGAAAAATTTATAACCAAGTCTCAGATAGATAGGTATTTTCCCCAGTCCTCAAAGTGCTTTTCCCGGTGTGATCTTGGAGGGGAAAAAAATACCCTCAAACTGTATTTGGCAGTGGGGGTTTAAAGAGGCAATGTTTTTTACTTCCATAATTAAAGTCCTGATTAGTGGCATATTATACCACAAAATGTTGGCTTTTAAAAGCAGGTGTGAACTTACGCAATCTGTTTTTGATCCTGGCATGGACACCTGTGTGCATACAAGCTGACAATAACTATAGTTCAAACTCTTAATTTAAAAAATTTGATAAAACGAAAATGTCAAATGTATACAATAATGAAAATACTGTTGTAACACCAACCAGATGGCTTGTATTCTTTGGAAAATTATTTAACGCATTTTTGAATTAGAATAACTTTGTTATTTAAGGAACTCCCTCTAGCCACAGACAAAGGCAGCTCTTTGGCCCAGTGCAGTGATTCTACAATTTGTCTGATGGTAAGAATGACCGAGGAACTTATTAAGAATATTGCTCCCCTGGGCCCACCCCAGTCCTTCTGAATCTGAATCTCTACAGGTGAAGGTGGGAATCTCCACTAACCCAAGGAATTCTTATGATCAAGTAAGTTCCAAACTCAGCCTAGTAAATGGCAAATGGGTTTTGGAAGTTAGTACATTTGATGGTTTTTCATTTTTCAAACCCTTTAAACTATAAAACACATTCCAAATCATAGTTTTACGTTCACTAAAAAAATGTATCATGCAGGACAACAAAATGTAAGCATTGGCCTCTTCTTTCCTCATTTGTATGTAAAAGGCAACAATTCTTATCTAAATGTCATTATGCAGTAGTTTTAAAAATATTCTACTAAAACTGTATAGATTTAAAAAAAGTTCAATGCTTCTATAAACCCAAATATCAAACTAGTTTTTTACAAATCTCTATATCTTAGAAATACAGGAACTTAAGATATTGAGGAAGTCTTTTTGCAAAAACCTACCTGATGTTTACCAATGGTGAAAAGATGGAT
The DNA here is from genome assembly GCA_963574355.1 of Loris lydekkerianus. Taxonomy (NCBI): domain Eukaryota; kingdom Metazoa; phylum Chordata; class Mammalia; order Primates; family Lorisidae; genus Loris; species Loris lydekkerianus. Next base: position 13,809 of record CAUYPK010026433.1, on the reverse strand, counting down.
GAAAATTAATAGATGGATTTGTAAAACAATTGGTAGAAAAAAAGAGGGGCATGGTGGCTCCAGCTACACTGCATCAAGGCCCCGAGGTGAGGGGACCTTGCGTTTGTTACCTTCCAGCAGCACAGCAGCTCTGCCAGGTGGGCACCATCACCTCCCTTTGCAGGTGCAAAGGCTGAGGCTTCAGAAGATAACGTGTGCCTAGCACCACACCCCTCAACTGATGTCTTTCCTCCGGCCTTGGGCCAGTCTCACTCTAAATGACTCTATGGCATGAACACCATACAGTCACCTCTATCTTATGGAAGCCAAAAGAAAATGATATTGGTGAGGAAAGCAAGTTGTCAATTACATATTTAAATATGTCCTATTGGAAGTTTTCCTAGTGATATAACATAGGCATCTATTAGCTTTGTCTGTAGGATACCTACCTAGATGTGATATCTATTGTCTTTCTCTGTGTATCAGTAAAATAAATATTCATTTAAAACAATTATGAGACTCTTAATCCTCTTAAAATTTATTAAATTGATTTGTAAGCATGGGTAGATTCTTTTCCAACAAGAATTTTCTAGCTAAACACCAGGTTAAGTTTTATAACTCCATTCTACTTAACCAAAATTTTTTCCTACTTGGCAGAATAGACAAAAATTGTAAAATCTAAAGAATTTTTCAAAGTCTTTCTAAACTGAAATGTTCTGCATTCCATAAAGGTAAATTTTCAAGAGCTATAGTCATTTAAATACTAACATCTAAGAAAGTGTCTTAAAAAATGAAAGCATCCAAATTTACAGTGTTTAGGGGGAAAACGAAACACAGATTCATAGTGATTATTCTTAATTCTTGATGTCTTTTCAATCTACTTCACCTGAGGGCAAAAAATTTATTGCCAGCTGGGTGGTGCCTGTGGCTCAGAGGAGTAGGGCGCTGGCCCCATATGCTGGAGGTGGCGGGTTCAAACCCAGCCCCGGCCAAAAACTGCAAAAAAAAAAAAAAAAAAAAAAAAAAAAATTTATTGCCAGTAAAAAGCTTTGATAAGTTGAGAATACATTGTATAACTAGCCAGTTAAAAATATTGGGCCCAGAAAGCTACAGTATGACCTTACTTAACATTGCATTATATTATTGACAAATTCTCCAAAAGTGGAATTTTCAAGTTTTAAGAACCCAATGGGATTTGAGGCGGATACAACTTGAAAATTCTTTCACAGTAATACGAGCTGCTTAGATGCTGTAAAAACATAGGCAATATAGATTTTACATACAAGTCTGTACATTTTTGTACAAATATTAGAGAATTAAATGAATTGGGCAATTGCTTTTTTTTTTTAAATGATTTTATGTTTGTAATCACTAGTTTTGTCAATTTATTTTTAAACTCAACATTCCAAAAAGAAGTTGATAAAATTACTTGATTGTTTTTGGCAGATATTTACAAACTTAGCTCACTCGTTTTTGAGAGAGAAAACATCATTGGGAAGTAGAAACAACCAGTGACCTCTCCCTCCAAACCCCCCCACAGGATATAGATCAAATTACTGTAAGAATTTGTCTTATTTTTAATGCATGGAAAATAGCAAAGTTATCATGCCGACATAAGGGATATACACTATAATTCATAAATGCCTAATTATCAAAATAATGACATAGTGATGGTTAGATGCAACCTAGTAATCTTACATAAGATGCAACTACATATTATACGATCGTTCCTGTTATATATTACATTCAATCTTCATCAAATTAGGCTATGTATAAATGGCATTAGGAAATAAACATTTAATATCACAACAGAGTCTTATTTTGCTACTGTACAACCATGGCATGCAAGTAACTATGCGTTAGCTGTAAACAGTAAAGTGTCATTACCTTCCAGAAATCCAAAGAATGTGAAAAGTACATATATAGTACTGACATCAATTATATTTAAATTACTTTCATATTGAATCAAACTATATCGCATACAGCAGCTTTGGACATCTCTCTCACAGTTTGTACATATATCCTGTAGTCACCTTGAAGTTAAAAAACTGCAATTCCAAACTACTTCTGTTAATGCTCCTACTAAGCTTTAGTGAACTGTGGTCAACATCAGGACACAGATTATTCTATGTAACAGAGTGAAGCCTATTTTATTGTATTTTTCCTTTCTGCCATAATTCAGAGTTTTGTGTCAGTACGAATATGCTGAATGTGGGCAACACTGAACGTCTTTTCTAAAACGTAGATTTTTTCTCTCACGACACTGATGTGTTCATGTTAGAAATAGGAGGAGTGCTGTGGATGTTTGGCAGCCAGTGTGCTCTTCCCTACTTGTGTTCTAAGTGAAGTAGTTGGCAGCAGGAACTTGGGTCATATTCTAACTTGAGAGTTATCACCTCTGAAATACATCTTATAACATTTGTTAAAGGTAGATAAAATCTAGCAGTTAGGAGAGGAAGGCCAAAAGAAAATGATCTGTTCTTATAAAAGTGCAGATGAATCACTGTGGTCTGATCCAATGATTCCAAGGCAATTAAAAAATTACTATATTAGAGCAGAAGCTTGCACACTGTACAATAACCATTTCAGGTCTCTCCAGGTTGTGGAATTGGAGGCTGTTTTTTGGAAAGAGGGAAAAAATTGATTGCTGGACTGGGTTTTCCATGCTCTATCAGCTCTGATAATGAGTTAGGCAGTTGGCATGGACGACAAGGACGTCGTCCACACTCAGAATTTTAATAAACCTCCTGCAAAGTAGTTCCTACCATCCATCTACGTGCTCATTCCAGTCTGCATTCAAGCCGGGTAGAAAACTGTCACGTTCTCAAACTAGGTCTGGACATGATACAGTCATGTGAAATATTTAAATACACTACCTACATCCTACTAAATCAAAATCTTGCTTTCACATTTACAAGGAGATAAAACTGTATTTAACGACATTGCAATTTGTCAACTTCCTGTTCATATACAAGTGATTTAAGTTTGCATATGAGGCAAAAACTGTACAATTCTTATTCAGGCATTATAAAATGTCTTTAAAGTTTTGGATATAAACAGTTGATTTATATGAATTACATGTTTTTCATTTGCATTAAGAAACAATATACATCTTTTTCCAGAGTAATTTATGGTGACTATCATAAGCGTTAGCCATAAAAACTGACTTTATCTTCTGTGACCACCTATATCGTTACTTTTATAAAACTCATAAACATTCTTTGGCCACTTGGGTCATTGCCCATTTGTACAGGGCCCTGGATGATGCAGAGATTTGCCTCCATAAAGTCTGAGGCCACAGAACAGCTTTAACAGAACCATTTACAAAATAAACATTACAGAATATACAAGAGTAGTTCCCATTTCTCAGACACAAGTTCCTTGACGTGTTGAGAGGTGTTTTCGGTTTCGGACTCCTGAAGTCTTGTCTTTACTATCTGAAGGCTTCTGTTGTGAAATGTCTATTAGGGCACTGGCGATTGCAAGGCCTGAAAGAAAAAAAGGAAGGCATTTATATGTTTGTGTAGATATTTCTGGACTGGTGACAGTGGCAGCTTAATGCCCTGTTTTCTATTGCTTTACCTTTAGTTATCGAAAGTTTAGCTGTTGATTGGAAGTTATCAGGTAGTCTACCCTTTGCTTAAAATGTTCCCTAACATTTTAGTGACATATCAACCATGAACTTCACATGTGAAGGACAAATATCAGAGCAAGTTAACTGGCTCTGACTTTGGACAATCAAATTTGGTGTTTGACAAAACATCGCCTTCAGTTGTGAATACAACTCTATACCTTAGCTTTTATGTCTAAACACAAGTTTGCTCTGGAGGTACTAAAAAATTTCAATATTACTTTTTTGTTTGGTTTTTAGCAACAAAACACATGGAGAGTTTTTAAAAATTTAGAGCAGTGTTAGGTTTCCATATAATTTGAACCAATAGTGATACAAAATTACCACCTAAAGTCCACAGATTATATTAGAGTTTACTCTTTGTGTTATACAGTTCTGTGGGTTTTGGCAAATGTATAATGCCATGTATCTGCTACTATAGTATCATACAGAATAGTTTCACTGCCCTAATAATTCCCTGGGTTTCACTATTTACCCTTCCTCTGGAGAGCACTGATTTTTTTTTAAAGGTCTCTGTAGTTTTGCCTTTTCTAGAATGTCCCTTAGGTTGGAATGTCATACAGGTTGTCATAAGGTTGTAATCACATCTCATGTAGCCTTTCAAACTGTCTTCTTTCACTTGGAAATGTGCATTTAACATACCTCCGTGTTTTTTTCCCTTGGTAACTCATATCTTTTTGTTGGTGAATATTCTTTTTTTTTTTTTTCCAGGGGAAACTTTTTAATAAGACTCTATTATTTGAGATGGTCTATTGTGGGTATATTAGGGTTTGTTCGTACTTTCCCCTATGGAAGGATAACTTGACTGTTTTTGCTTCCAGTTTTGGGGATTGTGACCAAAGCCATTATAAACATCTCCGTGAAGGTATTTGTGTGGACTTAAGTTTTCAATTCACACATGCCGATGAGCATGATTTCTGGATTATGTGGTAAGCTTATGTTTTAGCTTTGTAAAAGAAATGCCAAACTATCTTTCAAAGTGGCGGTACTATTTTGTATTTATACCAGCAATGACTGAGAGTTCTTATTGCTTTGGTTCTTTTGGGCATTTGGTGTTATCGGTGTTGTGGATTTTAGCCATTCTAACAGATGTGTAGCAGTATCTTATGGTTGCTTTAATTTTCAATTCCCTGGTGACATATGATACTGACCATCTTTTGATATATTTATTTTCCATTTGCATAAATTAGTAAAGTGTCTGTTCAGATATTTTCCCCATTTCTAATTGTGTTGCTTGTTTTCTTATTGTTGAGTTTTAAGAGTTCTTTGAAGATTTTGGGTAGCAGCCTTTTATCAGATATGTGTTTTGCAAATATTTTCTCCCAGTCTCTTGACTTGTTTTTTCATTTCTCTCTTCAAGAGTAAGAAAGCACTCCAGGGATAGAGTTGTATTATGCATACATGGAAGAAAGACAACTTGTTGAAATTTAGCTGATAAATGTCTTAGATATTAGAAAAGGACCTAAACTATTATCTAAAGTTTTAATGGCAGAATATGGGCACAAAAGTGGCCCTCTATCTAGCATAGATAATTAAAAAAAACTTTTTTTTACATTAACTTGTTTTATTATATTGTTTATGCAATGATTGACAGGAACATTTGGTAAGATGCTCAGGGATAGTAAAAATTCTACTAAATTTACACAAGCAATGGTGCAACCAAGTATTCTGTCTTTTCATAGCTATAAATGAGTCATTTTAGTTTACACCGAGTCACATATAATTATTGAGTAGGACAAAATGTGTCAAATCACCACACTAAACTAAGAGGTCACCAAAGGTCTTCTGATTTGTTTTCCTTTTCCCAAGGCCTTGGAGACTTGACTTTGAATTGAGTGGACTCAATCCCTGAGTCCTCACGGGCATCTTCTCCACGTGCTGCTCTTAAAGAGAGGCCTCACTTTCGGATCTTATCCTCTGTGAGATAGCATTGGATTATTTTATTCCTGTGGGTTGATTTATTCCAGGTAAGCTTCAAACATGACCTGGCAATAAAGAGAACTCCAGAGATTTAGGGACAGAAAGAAATGCCAATGAAGGGACACGGGTGCTGTACGAGGAAGGTAAACCAGCTGTGGAAGGTGAGGAAGGGCCAGGATCGAGGAGTCTGTAAAAAGGACCAAATGGGGCAGCAGGGTAAGGTCTGTAGCAACGGCCATTAGATTTCCTTAAAGAAGCTTTTGGTGATTTTTGATTCATTTTTGTATCTGAAGATGGAAGCCTGGAGGTTAAGCGAGGAAAGGGGTGAGAGAAAATGTGTCCAGAAGACATAAGGGTAGCACCAAGATCATGTTGGGGACTAGTTTTAAATTATGTTTTTTTTTTTTGGGTTTTTTGGTGGTTGGTGGAGACGAGAGGATGAGGAAAAAATGAATAGTTAAGACATGAAGGGAAAGGTTGTTTTTTTTTTTTTTTTTGGCCAGGGCTGGGCTTGAACCTGCCACCACTGGTATATGGGGCTGGCACCCTACTCCTTGAGCCACAGGCACTGCCCACAAAGGGAAAGTTTTTTAAAGTGTTGGGATGAAGGATTGACTAGAAAGTGTGAGGAAGAGTCATGTTTAAATACTCTTTAAGAGACATATATTATTTCCCTAATTTAAGCGAGGTTAAGCTATCACAGTGATCGCTTTTTTTAATTGACACAGTGATCACTACATCCAAATATGAGATCACTTTATTTATTAAATCACTGCACGACCTAGTCCAAAGACGCTCTGAAAAATAATATAGCACTAGGAGAGGAGTAAACAGTTAAATTGCCAAAATAGGAAATTTTATGCTAGTTCAAAACTATCACTTTATATTTGGTTTTAGGATATATGAAGCCCAAGGCCCAATCAACATACTACCTTTCACAACGTATCTTGGGTTTTTTTTTTTTTTTTTTTGCAGTTTTGGCTGGGGCTGGGCTTGAACCTGCCACCTCTGGTATATGGGGCCAGCACCCTACTCCTTGAGGTACTGCCCCATACCTTGGGTTTCTTAATGATTCAGAAGCTTGGGAAACACATCAGTTGAAAATAATCACAAATAATATTTCAGTTTTAATTTACAAATAAAATCGCAAGCCATGCTTATTTTAATTTGACCGTTTTTTGCCCTTTCCTATGAAAATGTAGCATTTAAATGTATTTTCAAGGGTATAAACCTAGAAGAGGAATTATAGGATTGAAAGGCAGGTCTATTTTTAGGTCTCTTACTCTTTATATGCTTTTGCTTGGTTTGTAAAAGATCAGATGGCAATTAAAAACTGGTTTCATCTCTTTGTTTTATATTCTGTTCCTTATGTCTATGTCTCTATTTTTGTGTCAATAATGCACTGTTTTGATTATGGTGGACTTGTAATACAACCTAAAGTCTGGTAGAGTGATGCCTCCGGTTTTGCTTTTATTATAAAAATTGCCTTGGCTAAATGGTGTTTTTTGTTGTTGTTGTTGTTGTTATTGTTGTTATTCCATATAAAAGGAATAACTATTTTTTGCACTTCTTCAAAGTATTGAGGTATTGTTGGTATTTTAATGGGGATTGCATTGAATCTATAGATTGCTTTGAGAAGTATAAGCATTTTAACAATGTTGATTCTTCCTAGCCAAGAGCATGGTATGTTTTTCCACTTGTTAATGTCTTCTGCTGTTTGTTTTCTTAGAGTTTCATAATTCTCCTTGTAGGGGTCCTTCACCTATTTTGTTACGTATATTCCTAGGAATTTCATTTTTCTTTGAAGCTACTGTGAAGGGAGTTAAATCTTTGATTAGCTTCTTGAGGTGCCTGTTGTTGACGTATACAAAGGCTACTGATTTGTGGACATTGGTTTTATACCCTGAGATATTACTGTATTTCTTGATCACTTCCAAGAGTCCTGTGGTTGAGTCTCTGTTTTCTAAGTATACTATCATATTGTGGACAAAGAGTGAGAGTTTGATTTCCTCTGCCCCTTTATATCCTTCTATTGCCTGATTTCATTACCTAGAACTTCCAACAGTATGTTGAATAGTTGTAGTGATAAAAGACATCCTTATCTGGTTCCAGTTCTAAGTGGAATAGACTTCTGTTTTACTACATTTGGTATGATATTAGCTGTGAGTTTCTCAAAGATGGTATCAATCAATTTAAGAAATGTGCCATCTATGCCCATAATCTTTTTCTCTTTTTCTTTTTTTTCTTTCTTTTTTTTTTTTTTTTTTTGCAGTTTTTGGCTGGGGTGGGTTTGAACCCACCACCTCCAGTATATGGGGCCAGCACCCTACTTCTTTGAGCCACAGGCACCAGCACATATGCATATAATCTTAAGTGTTCTTGTTAGAAAATGATGCTGAATTTTATCAAAGGCTTTTTCTGCATTTATTGAGAGGATCATATGGTATTTGTTTTCCCTTGTATTACTATGATGAATTACATTCATGGACTTGTATATGTTAAAGCAGTCTTGCATCCCTGTGAAAAATCCTACTTGATCATGATGTATATATTTTTTAATGTGTAGTTGTAATCTATTGGCTAAGATTTTGAGTATGTTTACATCAATATTCATTAGTGAAATTGGTGTTTACTTCTTCTTTTTGGTTGGGTCCTTTCATGTTTGTGGTTTTAGGGTGATATTTGCTTCATAGTATGTGCTAGGGGAGATTCCTTCCTTCCCAGTGTTTTGGAATAGGTTCTGCAGCCTAGGTACAATCTAATATTTGAAGGTTTGATAGAATTCTATTGCAAAGCCATTTGGTACATGTTTTTTTGTTGTTAGAAGATTTTTTATTGTTTCTTCGATTTCAGTGCTTGATAATGGTCTGTTCAAGAGATCTATTTTTTTCCTTGTTAACTCTATGGAGATGGTGTGATTCCAGGTATTAGTCCATTTCCTTCACTTTGTCAAACTTCTGAGCTAGGCTTTCTTGTAGTAGTCACAGATAATCTCTTGTATCTCTGTGGTGTCTGTTGTTATTTCCCCTTTTTCATTTTGATTAAGGTTATATAGAGATTTTACTTTTCTGTTGCTAGTTAATCTGGCCAAAAGTTCATCCATTTTATTTATCTTTTTGAAGAATCAATTTTTCATTTCATTGATTTTCTGCATGACTCGTTAGTTTTCAATTTCATTTATTTCTGATATAAATTTGTTTATTTCTTTTCTTCTGCTAGGTTTCAGATTGGATTTCTCTTCCTTTTCCATTTCCTCAAGATGATTCATTAGATTATTGATGTGCTTTCTTTCTGTTTTTCAGGTGTAGGCATCTAATGTAATAAATTTTCCTCTTAAGACTACTTTTGAAGTATCCCACGGATTTGGGTAACTTGTAGGTTCATTTTAGTTATGTTAGAGGAATTTAGCAATATCCTCGTTTATTTCTTCCTTGACCCAGCTGTCATTCAATCTAAGGTTGTTTAGCTTAGCAGGATATAGAATTCTGGGCTGAAAATTGTTTTGTTTAAGTAGCTTAAAGGTAAACGACCATTATCTTCTGGCTTAAAAAGTTTCACTTGAGAAGTTTGCTGTCACCCTGATGGATTTGCACTGCATTGTTAGGAGATGGAGAACACATGCTGGATTTTCTGTATATGATGATGGTGGTGGAAGCCACTTTCTAGTTGCAAAGGAGACCAAATCTTGTCTTTTTCACTTCTTGGCCCTCAATCTAGGTCTGTTCATTTCATCAGCATTCAGTTCCCATGGGACTGGGGTCCCATAGCTCTTGCCAGACTTCCCAGGAGGCCCTTCAGACAGTGTCCCTTGACAATAAAGCAGCTCTCCCAGTGGGGATGCAGGGGCACTCAGCTCACCCAAAAAAAATGGCTGCTCAAGCTCAGCAGGGTTCCAGAATCACGTGTGCACTAGGACTCTGAGGAGTATCCCTCCCTCACAGGTGGTCTTTCCATAATGGTAGTACCCTGCCAGCAGCAAAACTGATGGGAGAACCACTGAACCTGGTGTTCAACCCTGGATACAGAATGCTGTTAGAGTCCACTCACTGCTCCAAGGAGCCTAGTCCAAAATTAAAATACTGCAGGACAACCTTTTCCCATCTTCAGCCCTCCATGGGAGAGCTGGCCAAAGGGCACCTGCCTGCCCCATCAGTTTTCCTCAGCTCCAGACCTCCTTGTTGACTCCTGAAGTTTCTTGCTGCTTCGTCCCAGGCAGAGGTGGCTGGAGGCCACTTTCCCCTGTCTTACCACAAGTAGCTGGCAAGGGTATGTCTCTAGTCTGCCATCTTGCTGTGTGTTTCATTACAATCTCTTTAACTTTGTTTTGTGTATGCCATCTGTTTTATAGCAGGAGAGCTACTAATACACTAGGCTTCACAAAGTGACTTGGAATTGTATGATAACTCTATCAGTGGACATCTCAATGGACTAAAGATGAAAGGCTTTTTCTGTATATAAAAGGCATCACATAGATCCACTGAGCTCTGACTGTTCCATAGGGATTCCTAATAACAGCATTCCTAATAATGACAGAGCTGGAATTTCCTGACTGTATAGTTGAAAGCTCAAATTTGGATTTGGTTAATTTAAATGAAATTATCACTCCTCTTGCAAATTCAACTTTGTGGGGGGTTTTATACACAATGCACACATATTTTACAGAAGAACTATCTAGTACACTTTGAAGTGTCAAGGAATAAAAAAATCAGTAAAATCTATGTTTTGTTTATATTACTCATAGTCTCATTGTTCACTGCTAAATATGTTGTAATCTGACAATGGTGCATTAAAGGCTCTAAATGTAAATACTTTCCAGCAATTTTTGTGGTTTTAGCAGCATTTCTATTATGCAGTAAGTTGTATTATATTTTCCTTATTCATTATAAGTTTCTTGGGTAAAAATTGAACTCTTTAAATACATTTTCCATAAGTTATTCTTCATTATTTATGCTGTCAGTGATTTTTTACAAGAATTTGAATTATGACTCATTTAATTTAAAACAGCATTTTTATGTTTAGTCATTGCCTTCCTATTTAGCCACAAACCCTAGCTGCGGCTCACCATGCTTTCCCCGTACACCTCAGCTCACTATCTGTTTTCCTTCTTTACTATGTTTTATTTTCCCCCACACTTAGTTTGCTCCACCTAGTGAGTTCTAATTCCAAATGTTTTTTAATTTCAAGGTAGTTTTTATTGCTCTGCCTTCACCATTTTTTGTAGATAATTCCACAGTTCACTTCTTACTTCCTTTAGTCACTGCTCATATAGCAACTTAACCAAGGGGTCTTCTTTGACCTCCTATTCATTCTGTTTATTGCTTCTTCATTCACTTACCTATCAGTACATGAATTATCTATGTTTAATTTTCCCTGCCATGGGGCCGCAAGATCTATGAAAGAAAGAGTTGTGTTTGATTTGATAACTCACTACATGTCTATCACCTAGACTACAACCTGACACATAGGGGACAATAACTGATGTGTGGAATGTCGATATACCAAAACTATTCTGTTCGAGGTATGATTACTCAAAATTGCCAATATCTTCTATAGTTCATTCTAATTTGAATGTTTGTGATTTTGAAAAAGAATTTGAAATAATCTTATCTATTATTTTATTTAATATTCTTATTTATTTATATCCTGCCCCAGGATTGTTTATTCACCTGCTACAGGCCATCCAAACCCATCTTTAGGAACAAGTCCTACCCTCGAATATTCTCTGATTTAATTGTGTATTTCTTGCTTATAATAATAAGCAGAGATTAATAAAGTTGTACCTTAGAATGGTTTTATTTCTTTGATGCTTCCTTTCATTACAGAATAATGAAGAAGTATGAAAGGATAATACATTTACTTTTGAACATTCACATTTCGTATCGTTCAGCCTGGGGCTAACTGAGGTAAAGGTTATTTTGCCGAGGGTTTAGTTTTTGGTTGAGAATGTTTTATGAGTATCTCTGCTCTCTAATGCCAATATCCCAGGTTTACACAGCTCCTCATTAAAGCTCGGACTCTAATGAAAGCATTGTGGAAATTTGCTTTGGAAGGACTATGTCCTAAATGTAAGCTCTTATTTTGGGACCTTTACTGCTAAAGCATTAGGGGTTCCCCAAATTCTATAAAAAATGTGGCCTTCCCAGAGAAGATCCATATGTTGCCTTAGTCACTTCCTAATTCTGCATATTCACTTTCTTTCTGTATACTCACATTTGTTCACCAATTTTATATACCCACATTCTTTCAACAGTTTCTTTAGAAAATAGGAGATCTATGATCAATTGGTAAATATGGTCATTGACATTTCGGAGGTTGCAAGGTCAGGTTTACTTTTCCTTTAGAGGTTTCTCTTATACTTTTTAAATTAAAGTATAATATACACATATAAAAGTATACATAATGGTACAGCTTGATGAATTTTCTCATAATAAGTGCACATGTATACAATCATCAGGTTAAAACACGGAACATTATTTAAGCATTTTTGAAGATTCTCTTATGTATTTTACTGCTTCATTCTTTCAAAATCTAAGCACTTCCCTAAATTTTAAAACCACACAAACATTTGGCCTGTTTTTGAAATTATGGTGGCTACTCTTTTGTGCCTCCCTTGTTTGGCTCAAATCTCTTGCAGGAGATTCATCCATCTTGTGTATTGTGTGCAGCTGCCCTGTGTTCATTTTCATTGCTTTATAAGATCCCACCATGTGAATGTGCCATAGTCACTTCTAGTTTTGGCTATTACAAATAAAAGTGCTATGAAAATTATCATATGTACATATATTTTGGAAAACATAGAAACATTTTTTTTGAGGCAGTCTATGTCACCCTCGGTAGAGTGCTGTGGCATCACAGCTCACAGCAGCCTCAAACTCTTGGGCTTAAGCGATTCTCTTGCCTCAGCCTCCCAAGTAGCTGGGACTACAGGCTTCCACCGCAATGCCCAGCTTTTTTTTCTTTTTTTTTTTTTTTCTTTTTCTTTTTTTGCAGTTTCTGGCCAGGGCTGGGTTTGAACCCACCACGTTGGGCATATGGGGCTGGTGCCCTACCCCTTTGAGCCACAGGTGCTGCCCAATGCCCAGCTGTTTTTGTTGTTGTTGTTGCAGTTTGGCCAGGGCTGGGTTTGAACCTGCAACTCTCAGTATAGGGGGCCAGTGCCCTACTCACTGAGCCACAGGTGCTGCCCCCAGCTATTTTTTTGTTGTTGTAGTTGTCCTTGTTGTTTGTCAGGCCTGGGCTGGGTTCGAACCTGCCAGCCGTGGTGTATGTTGCTGGCACCCTATCTGCTGAGCTACAGGCACCCAGCCAGAAACGCATTTCTGTTAGTTATATATGCCTAGGAATGAAGCTGCATAAGGACTGTGCATTTTCACACTTAGCAGATAGTGCCAAACTTTTCAGTCGTTTTCTAACTTCTACTTCCATCAATCAGATGTGGGAGTTCCAGGTACTCCATATCTTCATCAACACACAGCCTTAACAGTCTTTCTAATTTCAGTCATTTTGTTGAGTTTCTTTGGAATCTCATTGCACGTTTAAGTTTCCTCAATTGCTACTGAGGTTAAACACTTTTTTTTTTTTTTTTTGCACTTTTTATGGTTTTATTTAAACACAAATAAAATGTGCACATGAGCTGTCTGTTCATTTTCTGCGCTGTGCAGCCTGGCATTGGGATTGGTGACTGATGGCCAGCTGGGCTGCTCTTTCCACTGTGGTTTTATGGTTCTTGGAGGAAATGTTGTGTGTAATCTCTGCAAAGTAAGATTTATTGCACATCAGCAGCACTTTCAGCTCTGTGAAGTTGTGGATGAGGAACTTCCAGAAGCCACTGGGCAGCATATGCTTTGTTTTCTTGTGGCTCGCATAACCAATGTTGGGCATCAGGATCTGGCTGTTGAATCTTATTCCCAGCCCTGTTGTCAATACCTCTGGGTTTCCGCCGGTTACACTTAATTTTGACATAATGTTCTGACTGGTGCTGGATAAACTTCTTGGTCTTCTTTTTGACAGTCTTCAGCTTCACAGACTGAGGATGGCCATGATGGCGAACAGGAGATGGCTGGCACCTCCATAGGTTATGCCAAGGAACAGATGAGGTTAAACACTTTTTAATATTATTCTTGAAGTTTTGAACACTCTCTTATGAAGTTCCTGTTCAAATTTCTTAGCTATTTCTTCTACTGAATTTTTAAAATTTAAAATATAGTAGGAAGGGGTGGCTCCTGTGGCTCAAAGGAGTAGGTGCCGGCCCCATATACCGGAGGTGGTGGGTTCAAACC
>CAUYPK010026432.1:0-32462 GCA_963574355.1 Loris lydekkerianus | reverse complement strand
AGACAAATAGAACTTCACTAAACTTATCAATTCTCTTAATAATCTTACAAGGGTATATGTGAAACTTAGTAAATATGGAATGTAAATGTCTTAACACAATAACTGTGAAATTGCCAGGAAGGCTATGTTAACCAGTGTGATGTAAATGTGTCAACCGGTCTGTGAAACTAGTGTATGATGCCCCATGATCATATCAGTGTACACAGCTATGATTTAATAAAAAAAAAAAAAAATTCTCTTAATAAATGTGAATGGCTTGAATTCCCCACTGAAGAGGCCCAGGTTAGATCAATGGATAAAAAAAAAAAAAAACACCCCAAACACAAACTAACTATATATTATCTTCAGGAAACACATCTAACCTCTAAAGACAAAACAAGACGCAGGATGAAGGACTAAAAACTAATATTACAGGCAAATGGAAATCAGAAGAAAGCAGAGGTTGCAGTCTTATTTGCAGATGCAATTAGATTTAAACAAAAAAAAAAAAAAAAAAGAAAGAAACAAAGAAAGAAAGAAAGATAAAGATGTATGCTATGTACTGGTAAAGGAAATAATACAACAAGAAGACATTTAAACCCCAAATATCTATGCACCCAATTTAAATGTTCCCAGATATATAAAGCAAATCCTAACTGAACTGAACAATATGATATCCTGCAGTACCATAATAACTGAGGACATAAACCTCTCTGACAGAACAGATTTTCTAAGAAGAAACTAAACAAAAAAAGCAATGGAATTAAATAGGACTTTAGAACAAATGGGCTTAATAGACATATATAGAAAATTCCAACCCAATTAAATTAAATATTTATTTTCTTATCAGCCCATGGATCATATTGCCTATGATTGTAGGGCAATATGATCCATGGGCTGATAAGAATAAATAAATATTGTAGGGCACAATACAATCATATTGTAGGGCACAAATCAAATCTCAGCAAATTTAAAAGAAGTAAAGTGTCTTTTCTGACCACCATGGAACAAAAGTAGAACTCAACTCCAACAAAAATCTTTACTCCCACATAAAGGCATGGAAACTAAAAACCTTGTGCTACACTACAGCTGGGTCAAGGGGGAGATAAAGAAGAAAATACTTATATTTCTTAAACAAAACAACTATGCAGGACACTGCAAAGGGAGTCCTAAGAAGGAAATTTATTGCATAAAAGGTCCACATTCAAAAAAACAGGAAGAGCGCAATTCAACTTAATGAACTATCTTAAGGAGCCAGAAAAGGAAGAGCAATCTAATCTCAAACCTAGCAGGAGAAAAGAAATAACCAAAATTGGACCCAAATTAAATGAAATTGAGAACAGGAGAACCATTTAAAAGATCAACAAAACAAAAAGGTGGTTCTTTGGAAAGATTAATTAAATTGATAAACCCTTGGCCAGATTAACTAAAAATAGAAAAATAAGATCTTTAATAATTTCAATCAGAAAAAGAGGAAATAACAATAGAAACCATAGAAATATAAAAATAATCAGTTTACTACAAAAAACTCTATGCCCAGAACTTTGAAAACATGGAAGAAATTGACCAACACCTGCAATCACACCACCTCCCTAAATTCAACCAGAAAGAATTAGAACTCTTCAACACACCAATGTCAAGCATGAAAATTGCAACAGTAAAAAACCTTCCCAAAACAAAAAGTCCTGGATCAGATGCTTTACAACAGAATTCTATCAAACTTTCAAAGAGGAGCTTGTACTTATATCACGGAATGTACTCCAAAGCCTAGAGAAGGAAGTAATCCTCCCCAACACATTCTATAAAGGAAATATCATCCTGATACCAAAACCAGGAAAGGCCCCAACAAAAACAGAAAATTATACACTAATATCATTGATGAATATTAACACAAAAATATTCAATAATATCCTAGCAAACAGAATACACTGCACATTAAAAACATTATACATCATGATCAGGTGGGCTTTATCTCAGGGATGCAAGGCTAGGTAAACATAAAGCCATAAATGTAATTCACCACGTAAATAGAAGCAAAAACAAAGATCATATGATACCCTCAATAGATGCAGAAAAAGCACTCAACAAAATTCAGCATCCTTTTCTGACAAGAACACTTGAGAAAATAGGCATAGCAGGGACTTTTCTTAAACTGGTAGAGACAATTTACAACAAACCCACAGACAATATCATACTAAATGGAATGAAACTGAAAGTATTTCCACTTAGAACTGTAACCAGATAAGGATGCCACTATCACCATTGCTATTCCTCACAGTGTTGGAAGTTCTAGACAATGCAATCAGGCAAGAGAAAGATATCCAGGATATTTAAATGGGGACAGAGGAGGCCAAACTCTTGCTCTTTGTTGATGATATCTTGTATTTAGAAAACCCCAGGGATTCAACCACAAGGCTCCTGGAAATGACCAAGGAATAGAGCAAAGCTTCAGAATACCAAATCAATATCTACAAATCAGTAGCCTTTTAATACACCAATAATAGTAAGCTGAGAATCAAATAAATGACACACTACTTTGATTTCTCTGTGGATTTTAGTTATCAGCCCTTTGTCAGATTTGTAGTATGCAAACATCTTCTTCCATTCTGAAGGATGTCTGCTTGCTTTGTTGTTTCCTTTGTTATGCAGAAGCTTTTTTAGCTTGATGATGTTCCATTTATTTATTTTCAGTGTTGCTGCAATTGACAAGGAGATATTATTAAGAGTTTTTCCCATACTTTCTTCTGGAATTTTTATCATTTCTTGTCTTCATTTAAATCTTTTATCCTTCATAGTAGCTTCAAAGAAAATGAAATACTTGGGACTATACCAGACAACGGACATGAAGGATCTCTACAGAAAGAACTATGAAATGCTGAGAAAAAAATAGCAGATTTTAACAAATGAGAAAACATACCATGCTCATGGCTGGGAAGAATCAACATTGTTAAAATGTCTATACTACCCAGAATGATCTACAGATTTAAAGCAATTCCCATCAAAACATCAATGTCATACTTTGAAGAATTTGAAAAAATAGTGCTTTGCTTCATATGGAACCAGAAAATACCCTGAATAGCCAATGCAATTCTAAGAAATAAAACAAATCTGGAGGAATTATATTAGCAGTGATGAAAAAAAAGAATGATACTGACATAAAAGTAGAGACATAGATCAACGGAATAGAATAGAGAACCTAGAGATGAAACTGGATACATATCACCATCTGATCTTCAATCAGCCAAATAAAAGCATACACTGAGGAAAAGAATCTCTATTTAATAAAGGGTACTGGTAGAACTGGTCAGCCACATGTAGAACACCTACACCAGGTATACTGGACCTATACCTCTCACCACTATAAAAATTGACTCTCACTGGATAAATGATTTAAATTAAGACAAGAAATGATAAAAATTCTGGAAGAAAGTATGGGAAAAGCTCTTAACAATATCTCCTTGTCAATTGCAGCAACACTGAAAAGAAATAAATGGGACATGATCAAGCTAAAAAGCTTCTGCATAGCTTCTGCACAACAAAGCAAACAGCCTTCAGAATGGGAGAAGATATTTGCATGCTACAAATCTGACAAAGGGGTGATAATTAGAATCTACAGAGAACTCAGATTTATCAACAAGAAAAGATCAAACAATCACATCTATTATTGGGCAAGAGACGTGAGCAGAAACTTCTCTGGAGAAGGTAGCCTAATGGCCTAAAAATGTATGAAAAAATGGTCATTGTTCCTAATCATCAGAGAAAAGCAAATCAAAACCACCTAACTCTAGTGAGAAAAGCCCGCATCACAAAGTTCCAAAGTTGCAGATGCTGGCGTGGACATGGAAAGAAGGGAACTTTTACACTGCTGGTGGAATTGTAAACCAAGACAGCCTCTATGGAAAGAAGTATGAAGACTCCTCAATGAGCTAAAAGTAAACCGTCCATTTGATCCCACATTCCCTTTACTAAGTATCTGCCCAGAAGAAAAAAATCATCGTATCATAAGGATATTTGCACTAGAATGTTTATTGCAGTTCAATTCACAATCAACAAGTTGTGGAATTAACCCAAGTGCCCATCAACACATGAACGAATTAATAAACTGTGGTATATGTATACCGTGGAAAACTATTCAGACATAAAAAGATGGAGACTTTACATCTTTTGTATTAACCCGGATGGAGTTGAAGAACATTCTTCCTAATAAAGTATCACAGGAATGGAAAAGCAAGTGTCCAATGTACTCAATACTAATATGAAACCAATAGATAAACACCTACATACCTATATGAGAAAAACAAAATTAAATTCAAGTGGAGGGGATGAGGCATGAGGGAAAAAGGAGAGGTGAGGAGGAAGGGGGATTGGTAAGCTCTCACCGAATCTGCTCAATGTCAGGATGTACAGCACACCCCCTGGGTGAAGGGCTCAAATATAACTTCGACTTTACCTAACAAATGCAAGCAATATAACCTATCATTTGTACCTTCACATTAATATAAAATTTTAAAAAAGACAATTGGCTGACTAGAGCCATCAGTTGTCAGTTCATAAAAAAATGTAATAAGCAAGTTGGATTTATATAGTATAATATCATTTATTTAACTATTAAAAAACTCCATAGAAGTTTTAACATCATATGTTTTAAAGACATATGTAAAAATATTTAAAATAAACATAGAAATATTAAACACCAATCCCTAGGAAAGGAGAAAGAAATAAAGAATGTCTTTAAAGAAGACAGTAATTTTCAAATAAATATGATAAAAAAGTTACATTTAATCATGTGGTTTACATTTAAATTTAACTAATAATTAACAAAAGTTAATAATATAATTTCATTAAGTAATTCCTTGAAATTTAATCTTGAATATATTTTGAAAATGATTTTATAATAGTTTGGAAATTATTCACAATGAATAAATCATAGAAAACAATGAATTGTATGTTGTAGAAAGCCATCAACTATTGGTTCTTAACTATTTTAGTATAAGGACTACCTTCGAATGTACAAATATTGCTCTTCATTAATTATAGCTGCAGCCCTTTACTTTGAATAATAGCAGCACTGTGGTATGAGGCAATATTCATTCTGTTTCTGAGAAATGAATGATGTCATCTATCTCTAATTGCCATGTAGAGATGTCAAATATTTTAGCTTTGTCACTATGTTTCAATGGTTTTATCTAAGTTGGGCATATTTGAAATTCTATTTAAAATGTAAATATTCTACTCTGAATGTATTCTAATTAATTTTATCTAAGGAGATTCCTCACCAGCTCCTAAAGTGTCAAGCTCTTGGAAATGTCAGTTACTGGATCACAGTTGTCCCTTCCTCACCTGGGCATCTGGGCCCTCTCCCTTCTCTGCCAGCATCTGCATCAGTTTGTACTGTGCCTGGGGTGCCCACGGGTCACCAGGGCTGGATGTATTTCTGTGCATTTCATGTGCTTCTATTTATTTTCACACATTGAAGGTAAACAGTGCAGATCTGAACCAAAGCTATGAATTTGGCAAAAATTATTTGCAGAATCACCAACTGTTTCCTTTTAATTTTCTCAGACTGTTCAGTTCAGCCTAAGAAGCATTTATTAAAGATCTGTTAGGTACCAGGAACTTTGCCAGGTCCTGGCAGTGAAGAAGATGATTAATATATATAATTCCTGACTTCAAGACCTGAGTTTAGTGACCACTGACCTGGTTCCCACCTGAACTTTGAAAACAGGGAAGATGTAATATGGGTTCACTTTATTTCTCTCCTGAGTCTCAATCTCATATCTTTGGCGGCCTAGAATACCTTAGTTCTGGATGTTTCTAAAATTAAACATGTAATTTTTTTCTCTTCTTTTCATGTTCTTTCTCTTTTTGATTTCTCTGTTTCTTTTTGACTTGGCTTGAAACCTCAATGTCCAATCCTCCCCCACTTATTCCATCTATAACTAAAGGTTACGGTTATTTTCCATTCCCATTGCTGCTATTGGTCCTTAGGCTATGTTGCCTCCATTCTGCACTACCCTGATTACTTCTTAATTGGTCTCCTTCACTCTATTTTCCCCTTCTCTGATTCATTCTAATACTGTGGGAAGACTGGCCTTCCTAAAAATGAACACGTCACATCATTGCACCTAAACCGTCAGTGCTTCCCTGGTGACCAAAGGGTGAGGTTGGTAATTCTACCTCAATAGTCATTGTACCACATCTTAGGCCCTGTCTTCTTTTTCTACCTTGCTTTGCATATTCAACTCCTTGAACCTCACCTTCAAGTAAACTCAGTGGTACAGCTTACAGTGTATGAAATGGAAGAAAGACTATTAAAGAGTTTGTTTGATTGTAAGTTTGACCTGTTCACACTTAATAGTCAACAGTTTTTTTTGCTTTTGTTTCACATTTTTTCTATGCACATATGGAGCCTGATTTACTTACAGCAGTGGTTCCCAATTGAGGGTGTACATTGATATAATCTAGGCAGTTCTTTAAAGAATACTTATACTTGGCTCCCATTCCCAGAGATTCTGAATTATCTGGTCTTGACAATCTGGATTTTAAAAGTTCACAAGTGAATCTCACGTGTTTCCTAGACTGAAAACCTCTGGACTTTCAGGGTGGTTTCTGTCCACCAAGTTTTGCCATTGATGTACCTCAGGACAAACACAACAATAGTAACAAAACAAGTTGATGAAATACATTGTTGGCTACTTGTGTGCCGTAATTTAGGAATTAAACTAGTATTAGGCCAGCTTCAGCGTGTTTTAGATCTGGAAGTCTTACTGGTAACTTCCTTCATTAACATACAATTTAAAGTACAAAAATCTAGGCTTCAAAAAGCATCCTTCGTGAGGGTGGGTTTATACTCTAATTTGGATGCTACTTTTTCCCATGACAATAGGCGGTCTCTAAGGAAAAGACAAATAGGGGCTCTCACATTGCCGTCTTGGGCAAATGAATCATGTTCTAATTGCAGAGTTTCAACAGAATGGCTGCGAGTGTGTCAGAAAAGCTAAGTAAATTATTTGCTATAGAGAAACAAAAGGTTCTGATCTTTTATGTTTATTTTTATATAAACAAAAGGCCTATTTTGTGTTTGTAACTGACTTGATGCCTGAAATATTTTAGGCACTCACATACTTTTCTAGGTGCCAAGTTATACCAGAATATAAAATTTCCAAAGATGACATATTTAAGATGAAAGGATGTTCCAGACAAGAATACCATACCCTGTGTGTTGAACTGTAACTTAACAAATGTCCACTTACACTCATGCCCAGAATGTATCAGGCTTAGTATTGTGAAGCTTCTTTCTGGCTGATAGACCAAGATCAGGTTTCTTCCAATAACCTTCAGGTGAAATGAGGGAGAAATGTCATTGAGAAAGTAGTTTAGAACTTTCATTTAGAAATAAAAGCACATTGTTCTGAGCTATGAAATAGCTTGATGCTATTTAATGTCTCAGGTGATGATTTTGACTCTATTCTGTGTAACATAGAAATTTATGGGTCTCAATTTCCCTGTCTGTAAGATAAGATTATTAAAAACAAAATGGTAAGGGGTGGCGTGAGTCAGGCTGCTGTTTGTGTACGTGATCTTGTTTCTAGGTATTATTACACAAAAAACTATTGTTATGTTGGCTCACAAGCCAAGGATGGTAAGTCAGTGATAGTAAGTTTACTTCCCTAAATGGTTGAAAATCTTACTGTGCATCCGACAATTAGCCACGGTTGAAGTTTATCCTTAAGTGTAAGGTGGAGAGTTGCAATAAGGTTGGATGACCATGTAGAGAGCACAGGTATTATGTTAGAGTTTTTAAATATAATCGAGCTCCTACTAACCTCTTGGATTTTGTAGTAGGATATCAAGAATGGGTTTGTCCTTTATTGCAGGTGAAGTGGCAAAGGCATAAATCTGAGGACAATAACAGCTAATACCCATATCCTAAAGACAGTTACCAGGAGTCACCACTGTTGAGACCCTTCAGATTTGTTTGTTACGAGGTGGTCAAACCTGCCTCGTCACCCCATCCTCCCCTGACCCACCTCTGTCTGCAAGGGAAATTGGGATGGAGGGTGTCATCAGAGTCCAGGTGTTTCCTTTTCTTCCGCAGGGAAGGTGCTTTCCTCCCCAAGAAGCCAAGTGAAGAGACTTTGAGGAAAATCAAGTCACAGGGGCTGGAGGAGTCTGTGAGAAGGAGAAACTTGCATCTTCTCACAGATGCGTCCTAACTCCAGAGGCTGCAGGCTCACTCTCTACTGACCTTGCTGTGGAACAGTGCAGGGAAAACAAGTTTTAGGAGAGCCTGGCATGTGCCTCCTAGAGGGTGTGGGGCACGGAGACCTGGTGTGCTACTAGTCTGGAGCTTTTGGAGCACAGAGGCTTGTAGTGACAGCCGTTACCAGGAAAGGGAAAAAAGACCATAGTGTAAATTGCTGGGAAACTGGTTGCACTGGCTGCACCTACTCATGTCCCCTGCGACCCTTTGAGGGTGCAGAAGAAACCACATAGGAATGAAGATGAGGTAGATGAGGTAGATGAGGAAGGCTCCATGGGACAAACAAACGGTCACATAACCCAGAGAAAGGACTGATGGCATGCGCTGTAGATGGGGAGGGGTAGGGTACAGGGCTGCCCCTTTTTCTGGGAATCCTCAGGATTGCTGGCAGAGCATGGCACAAGTTAGAATTGTCTTTAAGAAAGCCAGGCCCAGTGTCTAGGCAGAGACCACAACTTCAGCAGTGGGACAAGGGGAAAGAGACTAAAGCAGACGGTGGCCAGCACACCTGCCTCTACTGACACAATCTCTGCCTTCTCTGGTTTCTCCTCCCTGCCCGTCGGGGCTAGAGAAGCCAGACCTACAGGAGGAAGAGGTAAGAAGTTATTTCAGAGCCACATCATGTTGATTCTTCACTCTAGGAACCCAGGAGAAGAGGAGATGGGCAATTTCTATTTCAATCAGTTATGATAACTTTTAATGGGAGTCATATTAGTAAGCAAATGTGCCCTATAAGCTTTATGAGAATGTGCCAAGAGACCCCTGCTAGGAGGTAGAACAGGGTATGTGATGAACCATGATTGAAAGAAGGATTTGAAGAAATAATAATTTCACATTCACAACCACATTGAACTGAAAATCTTCCATTAACTGTCTACATTCGAATTGTTAAAATATTCTTAGTAATATTGAACTTGATTTTGGGGTTTGTAGAAACTGGGACACAAGATCAGAACCCCTCTGTCTGCTTTTCAGTGAAAGTAGCTGCGAGGAGATTTAGAGGCTCAAAAGGAGATTGTAGGCTTTTCTTGGAAACTTATGCTTTAGGTGTGTCCAGGGAGGGAGTGAGGGGTGAGAGGTAGGGGAGGAACCAGTTGGCATAAAAGGCTACTTTACCAGAGGGGAGGAGCTTGAGCAGGAGGAGAATGATGCTGAGCGGGGAGCATGTCCTGTCTAGGGCTGGCTGCTTGTCTTCTGCCTTCTGCATACTTAATTTGGTTTTGACGAGAATTGAGGGCAAAGATGCTTGGGACAAGGAAGTGGGGATGGGGGACAAGGTTTTTTTCCCCCACCATTCACTAGCTAGTTAGAACCATATAATTATTCAGAGTTGGAGCTAGAAGCTATTAAAAGGTGGTTCAATCCCCTTATTTTATATATAATCTCTGTTTTGCTAGTGCCCAATATAGAGTCACTGCCCCGTACTTGTCCCTCCACACATGGGTATTTTTGAGAGTCCTCATACACTGAAAAAGAGGTGTTTGATAAAGGCTCTGGTTATTGGCCATATTGTTCTGACTATTTCACCTCCATTCCCTTACTCCAGTTCCATTGCTCTGAGGTACCTTGAAGGTCCACTGTTCACCCTACCTCACTATCTCCCACACCTTCTGCCCCCACTTCTGGGACTGCCATCTGATTTGCTGTCTCTTCACAGGCCTGGCACTCCTGTCCATGCCCAGGACACTTCAAAAACCAATAATTTTTTTTTTTTTAATCTGGATGCATATTATTGTGGCCGGCTCCCTCTTATTCTCTTGGAATATACAGAGTAGAACCTCTGTAAGTTGACCACCCTAGGGACTGCATTAAAATGGTCACCACATGGTCAACATGAGGAACTAGGCCTACCATACTGTTAGGTACATGAGATGTGTGTCATGTATATGAAAATTAGGTCAACTTAAAGAGGTGGTCAATGTAGGGATGTTGCCAGCTATGGAGGTTCTGCTGTACTTTATCCCCAGAAATTCTTTCTTCAATTATTTTTTGGTAGGTCTTCCATTAGTTTAGCAGAAATGTCCACAGGTATCTTGGCTTAAAGGAGAGCTCACTTGTCTGAAACATAAACAAATGTAAAGAGAGATGTGCAGTTTCTGACTCTTGAGCCCATGATATGTATTAGGACCTGGACTTAAACTACAATGTCCAGTAAGCTCAATTACTACCTGGACCTTCACAGAGACCTGCAATAGAGAGAAGGAGTGAGAGGGAAATAGAAGTGGACCCAACTTGCTTTCTGGGGCCACTAGGAAATGGTGAGTGGGATGAGGGCTGAGTTAGACACACTGAAGGCCCTCTCTGATGAACTCTTCAGGATGGAATTTTCCCATGTAAGGCCATGTCCTCTCTTACATGATATTAAATGACAGCCAAGATCTAACTTGATTAGTGTGCTTTTACATTCATATAAAAATCTCAAATTATTTTTATTTTATGAATACTTTTTCTCCAAGTGTGAGCATTTTCCTTGGAAAATAATAAAAATTACTTTTAACATTAAGTAAATATGGAGATTAATGATCTCAGATCCCTTTCTTATTAAATTCTTAAGTCATGACCTTATATTTTATTAAAGTATTCTTATTTATGGCCAAGATCTGAATGCACAGAGATATCTGGAGCTACAGTCTTGTTTTAGACTTTGAGTGAAGCATTGAATATGTTTATACTTCTGAACATGTAATTTTGAATGTTTCAGAGAATAGTTTCCTGGAACTATTGTGGGATAATTGTGATTACTGTATTTGCTGTAGAATAAATCAAGAAACTGTTCTTGCATATATCAGTGATGATATTCTCTTCTTTCCATGTTCTGTTGGGCACTTAATTAGAAAAGTTTCTTTCTTGAGGCTAAAGGAATGCTCTCTGAGGTGTGGATGCTGGGTACTTAACACTTTGGAGGATTTGCAATCAAGTTTAGAAGAAATGTTATTCTCTTACTTGATTAACATCTTTCTAGAAATGTTCTGGATTGTATTTTCTTTTTTAACTTTCTGATTAATAATAGAGTACATATAATCGGGCCACATGGCTTGCATTTGTAAGGCAAAGTCTAAATCGTAGCCCTGTCCCTCACACAGGAAGTGTGCCACACACCTGCACATTGTTCCTGCTGGGAAAGAGCTTGCCAACTCCCCTTTCCTCTCCCCTTTCTTGGATTCCACTGAGTTTTTCTTTCTTATGAGAACATTGCTCATCCACAAATTTCAAATTAGTACCGAGTACATGTGATGGCCATCTTTCCATTCTTGTGATAACTTTACTCAGAGAGTGTTCTCCAAATCCATCTAATAAGCACAGATCTGGAGGCGTCATGTTATCAGACTTCAGTCCATACTATAAGTCTATACAGTATAGGACTGTACTGTAGGATTGGATTTTCTTTTCAACCCAAAGGTGAGACATAGTCAGTGTCTCTAATTTTGGCTTCTTCAACTGTAGTGGGGAGAGAAGGAACAACATATTTAAAGAATTCTTAATTCTTGGTAGAATGGGAGATGGATGGGAGTCAACAATCTCAAGTCTTCACTCCTCTGAGGGAGAGGGCTGGAGGGTGGTTACTGAGACCCTGGTTAAACCATGATTGAAATAAAGCGTGGCTTAGTTTATCTTCATTTTTAATGGCGGGGTTTTGACTGAGTAACACCTAACCCAGAGAATGATAATATGGTAGGTGAGTAATGAATACTTGCTGGCTGGACCACCAAATATTTATTCTTTTGACAGGATTGTCTAATTTTGCCTTTGGGGATTATCCTTGGCCTTTTCAGATGAGGAGTTGCCCCTGAAGCTGATTTTACAACCAGCTTCAGGACAGTAATGTCTAACCCAGTGGTCCAGTACCATAAATCTATTACCTAGGTGTAGAGACCCTTTTAAGGAAGGACACATGACACAAGTCAGTCTAATCCAAAAACAATCCTATGTGGAAGCTATTAGGGAGAGATATTCTTTGAACTTGAACTAGAGAAGGGCTGAAGCTATGGGCAACTATTTTGTCCCCAGAAGCATCAGAATTAGGCCAAGATATGGTGGACAGCAAAGCTAAGTGAAGTAGAGACATAATTTGAGTGTCTGATCTTCAAATGTTTCAGCTATATTAGCATGTATACATATATACTCATGTTCACTAAAGTCATTTACTTGTAATCTAAAGAGTCCTGAGTGAAGAAGGTATGTAGTGAATATCAGTTATTCCTTTTTCTGCCCCTCATTCCTGAGAAAACAAGTTCCTGCAGAGGAAACACGAGAGCAATTGTGCATTCTTCCAGAGTTCCTACAGGGTATGGATCATGTAAGGAAGTGCTTTCCAGACTCTGAGATTCCACATCCACAAGCAACTTCCAAAACATACTTTTGTTAAACAATAAAATTCGTAAAACACCAACTACCATGTATTCTCACTATTTTCTCATAAAAAGGGCATTTTTAATTTTCTGAACAAGAAAGTACAGAATATAATAAAAGATAGTATTTGAAATAGAGTAAATCTAGCTTTAAGAAAAATATCCTCTACTTTCCTTTTTTTTTTTTTTTTCACTTTATCATAGAGCACCAAAAATGTCAGTGGTTTATAAGGTCTAGGAGTGCAGTAAGACTTCCTGGAATCCAGTCTTGGCTCTGCCACTCCCTGGTTGTTCTGTCTGAATTTTATTTTCCTCATCTGCAAAATAGAGTAATAATAATCTCTGTCTTGTAAGGTTTCAGTAAGGATTAAGGAAATTAACACATGTAAGTTGTTAGAACTATTCTAACGACTTAGAAGAATAGTTACAACAGTGAGCGCTCAATAAGCATTAACTATTATTGTTGTGGTCATTATCACTACTAATCAATATTAACTAATCAGTTTAAGTGTCTGGAACGGACACTAGAACTAAGACTCTAATTTCAGCATTGACAGTCACTCATTATGCAATTTGGGTAAGTCAGGTGAGTTCCCTGGGCTTCAGAATCCTCATTGGTAGAATGTAGAGATTTAGATAGATAACATCCAGGACTGTTTTAACTGCAACAGCCTGTGAATGCAGGAAATCATTTATATTCACTGACTCTGCTCTTCTGTAGGGGAGAATGAGACACCGTTTTTGGTCACCCGCATGGGACTGGGTTGGCTCTGTGGTGAGGTGGTGCTCGATCTATCCTGCCCCATGTTGTTCCTGTCTTCTGGCTGCTTCTCATTCTGGTTCTAGTGGAAGAAAAAGCCTATTGAAGGAGCGAAAGGAAGGATTCAGGGTAGGACGTTTCCAAAGATGAAGCTGAGAAAATTTCAATGATGCCAGACGTCATGAGTAGCAATAGTTCTGGGGGTGACAGTATATCATTGCTTCCAACACTTCACTACCACTGCACTCACAAAGCCTAGTGACTGGTGAGAGAGCCTCCACCTTGGGTGTGTGGCCTATCTGTGAGGAAGGCATCCCCTCCTTGAAAGAAAAGCACAGTGTATCTGTGTATAGCTCAAGGTGATGTGGTGAAAGGTAGGTGTTTGAACATTAACTTTGTGAAGGAAAAAATAGTTCAAGCAAAATAGAGGCTAAGATCCCCCTTCAGCTGTTTGCATCAGGGGCACCTCAAGTTTGGGTAACTTTCTCAATCTTCCTTTCTCAGGAGTAGGACTGGAGTTTTTGTGGGTAAGAAGATACGGGTTTTTTGCTGTGGTCTTGTCTCAGGCTGTATGGATGCTTCTTGGTTCAGGATGGGGTTATGTCCTGATAAACCCAACCAAACATCACATGTGAGCCCACCGTACCCTAAAAGTGCTCAGAACACTTACTTAGCCTACAGCTTGGGCAAAATAATCTAAAACAACGTATACTTTATAATAAAATGGTGAGGATCTCATGTAATTTATTGGAAACTGTGACTGCAAAAAACTGAATGGCTATGTGCATACTTGAAGTACGGATTCTTCTGAGTGCCTATTGCTCTTGCACAACTGTAGTTGAAAATTGTCAAGTGGAACTATTATAAGTCAGGGACTGTCTAGTTTTTCTTTTCTTTTTTTTTTTTTTTTATCTGAAGCTCTGTTGCAGGACATGTGGTTGAAATGTTTTAAAATGATTTCATATCTTCATGCCTCTTTCTTGGAACTGTTTGCCTAATCTCATGTTAGCAACTATCAGAGTTACTATTTAGCGAACTATCTGCCTTGTAGATTGTTAAATTAATCATCTAATGCTAACTGCCTTTCAGGAGAGGGGGAAACAGAAGAGAAAAAAGAAAGAGGGGAAGAGAAAAGCAAAAATGAAAAAAAAGAAAATGGAGCAAAAGTCAAATCAGAAAACTGGGGTCTCCTCATTCTTTTTCAACTTAAGAAAACTTTCTTCAGAGTCTTATGTATTTATCTCCCAAGAGGCTTTAAAATATTTTTTCTTTCTTTGAACTTAAGGTTTTTGTTCTCATTTTCCAAGTAGTCCAATAGATGTTTAAAAAATTCCATTAAGAGAGGAAGAGAGTTAAAGCACACAGGGGTATATCTTGTTCTTTAGACTGTACATCTATGCCTAAACATTATATACACTTCTTTATGCACGATTTATTTCACAATTAAAATGGTAAAGTAGAAGAGAGGAGAAATGTTTTATTTAAGAAAGGAAAGGACAACAGAATCCGTATCTTACTGTAACTCATCTCATCCTCATTTGGATCAGGTTGCATATGTTTGTTTGTTTATTTATTTATTTATTTATTTATTATTATTAAATCACAGCTGTGTACATTGATGTGATCATGGGGCACCATACACTGGTTTTATAGGCCATTTGACACATTTTCATCGCACTGGTTAACATAGCCTTCCTGGCATTTTCTTAGTTATTGTGTTAAGACATTTATATTCTACATTTACTAAGTTTCACACGTATCCTTGGTGATTGGTGGGATTACACCTATGGTGCATCTTACAAGGTTGCATATGTTTTTATGCAATGTATCAGATAGGGGAATAAAATATAGGAAGCAGCAAAGAATTTCAAGAACTTCTGAGAGTCATTCCACAGCAGCATGCTGTAAGACTTTGTTTATACAAAGATAGTTTTTGCAGTATATGGAGCTATAATAATAAACTTCTATCAAGCCCTTGTGGGGAGAGGTTTAGAGGACATTGAAGAGGAAATCGGATCTAGTACCAAGATGAATGTAACATTTTGTGGCTGGTGGGCTTTGTGAGCAAGGCGTAGAAGAGAGGATGGTGCTCAGACACTGAGGAAATAGCCAGTGGTTCTGCCCTCTACTGTAAGCCCCTTATTAAACCTGAATAGGAGTGGGAAAGAGTCACATGTGGGGCAGACTTACTCTGGTGGTACCTCTTCCAGTGTCCATGCAGCTCTCTGCTCTGTGTCAGCTCTTTCGTTTTTATAACCCATCTGGTTCCACAACCATCCCACCCTCCCCCATTCTCTCTCCAGAACAAGCTGTCATAACAGGACGTACCTGGTAATGAGTCAAGTTTGATGGCACAAAGAACTTAATTTGTTTATTAGCTTTAGCGTTCACATTTCAAGTCAATTATATCCAACCAACGTTTTGAAAACTTAGAATTTGTTGATACTGGGAATAGCAATAAAAGACATGACCTCTGCTGTCCAAATGCACAGTTGGCTGTGCTTTGGGGCCATTCCTATTAACATTGCCAAGTCCTCTGAATAGAATGACTTGTATGGTGCACCTTGCTTTGTTGGGAAAATCAAACCCAATTTTAATAGAGTCATTGATGATTGTTGTTATTTAGTAAAATTTATCGAGAAAAAAACACTAATTGAATATTTCACTTTTTTTGCTCATAAAAAATGGAATTGTGCTCTAGGGACCTGGCCATAGAAAAGTAGATCTCAAAGGAGTAAAAAGTGGGAAGGATGGCAATGAGGAATGGCAGTGAGCAGCTGAGCAGATGGTGTGGTGCTTGTGAACAGTGGGGCTGCTTAAAAGCCTACTCCCCTCTCTGAGAGACCCTGGAGTGCTAATGGGAAACAAGAAGGAAGACGTCTTGCCTGACGGAGATTTAATTATCAATAAGAAAACAAAAAATGGATTTTCCCCCAAAGAGGTGATATGTGTCTGATTAAAATCTTTATCATTTTTTTTTCCTTGTTCTGGAAAATGGGGTTTTTCACAACATGAATCTCATCAAACACTGAGCTGTGTTATACAAAATGCAAAAAGTTGAATCTTATGCTGTCCATTATTTAACTGAAATTCAGTTATCAAGAAATAAAAAATGAGTCAATTTGCAAAATCTATTTAAATTTTGTTTTGCCTTTTATGTAATGACTTTGTTCATTCTGACAAAGTTGTTTACATGCAAAGAAAACAATTCAGTCAGTTGAAACAACTTTCCAATTCTGAAAAATTAACAATGTCAATGTAGTAAATTAAACTTTTAATTTTTGACCCAGATGCTGGTATGTTACTATTTTTAACACTGGGGTTCTGAGTTTGAAATCTGGCTCTCTGGCTTACCTATAGTACCTTATTATTATTATTTTTTTAAATCCTCTCCATGTCTTATTTTTCTTATCTGTAAAATGGAAATATTAATAGTACTCATATCCTAGGGTTGTTGTGGGAATTAAATGAGTTACCAAGAAAAATTTTTAGAGAAGTACTTGGCTCAGAATAAGTGTGTCATCATCACGATTGTCATGGTCATCATTGTGATCATTCTATCTTGGTAGGCTGGTTGACTCAACATCAAATATTTTTCAGCAATGAAGAGTAAATTTACATTATTTATCTTCCAGAGAAGTTCAACTAAAATTGTCTGTGATGAGAAAAATATACCCTGTGGGTACAGTCATTGTACAAATGTTCGACTCATGCTGCTTGTCATTTAATACATTCTCCTAATTTACCATTTCACAACCATTTAATTCGTGGATGACTCAAGTGACTGCAGGAACACCAATCCTTCTGTCTCCTATGTGAACAGAGTTAAAGGAAGCGGTAACTTTCTTTTAAAAAGAGAAATTGCCAAATGGATTATTTTAGACACATTCTGCTCTATTCGCTCCCTTTCTGGCTTTTACAGGGTATAGTATGTGGGATGAAAGGAAACCTCACTCAGACTCCAGTGCCCTTCAGTGGCCAGACCCCAGGGCCAGGAATGTTTAAATTCATTCACGAAGAGATGGCTTTGGGGTTGGCTTCAGAAAGGCAAAAGAAATTGTGTTTATTCAGTAGAGATTAAAGACCATTCATGGTCTTCAAGATAATACACAATTATCTAGAGAATTATGTACTGTTTCTTTATCTATTGAAGACAAACAAAGTATATTTATTGAGTTGTCAGGAATAAAATTTTATGTGTCTGGTATGCGGTGAGTAAATTTCTAGAAAAATGGCTTCCTCTGACCAAGGGATGTTTCTCTTTTGAGGATACAGCTTCTGTTTCTTATTTCTCCGTGCTATTGTGGGTCTTCTGTCTCCAAAGGCTTCCCCACTCATGACCACCAGTGCTAACATCCTTTCCCTGGTCTATCTCATATTTATGTATGAACAAGCTACTGGTACTGAAATTTTTCCTTCCTCTGAAAGCATTGACAGTCTTCTCTGTCTTTAAAACTGCCTTTAGTAAATAGCTACTGCCTTGCATTGCTCTCATGTGAGCTGCTTCTGCCTTGAGATGACTGCATTAGGGGTACACAGGAGGCCCCCATATGCCAAAATGCAGGAGTCTTTCTAGGGACTCAATACACCAAAGTCATGCTGGGTTCTGTGCAGAAACTGCTTTGCCCCTTATCTGTTAGCTTTCTTGCATAAGTCCCAAAGCAGAACCATCAATATGTTCTGCTTAATACCTTTCTAGAAATTTTTGTGAACATTACGTTTGCTTTTTATCTATTACCCTACCTGTTTCCTGGGGTGCAGAGCACAGATCTGTGAAAAACGAGCCAGAAGCTCACTATGTGCTGGGTCAGAATGGTGTTTCCCTCTGAAGCCCGAGGCCCTGCTATTGGACCATGTCTGTGTCTGACATCTTGGTCAGAGTTTTCTTGGCCTGCTTTTTCTTCTTGGTCTTCTCCTGGGCCATCTATCAGCACCCTAAGGGGGTGTCCTTGGGAAGGTACTGTTTAGGCTTAGGCTGGACGTGGATCCTGAGGGTTGTTATGAATCTCAATGAAGTTTCTTCTCCTCTGGATGGTTATGCATTTGGCAAAGTTCAAGACTTTAAAACCTCATGAGAAGTGTTAGTCAAGGAAATTTAAATTATAACGTTAATGGGTTATAATGGTAGGCTCTTGTAAACACATTCATATACACATATACATACTTAAAGATAGGAAGGAAATGTACTAAATTATAACAGTTGATTATCTCTGGAGTTATAGTAGCATAGATGACATTTTTTTTTCACTTTTGTTTATTACTACCATGGGTGGTTTTTGTAGCTGGGTCCCTGAAATTTTAGTACCCCAGCAGTTTGGGAGCCTGATAAAATGTCAATTCTTATGAGGCCCTTCGTGGCTTCCCCCTGATAACTGCGCACTTCCTGCCCAGTAGCCCTTCTTCTCACAGTAATAATTAACTACTGGAATACTATTTATCTGTCAAGCAGGAAGGGACAGCTCCAGAGCCACAAGACAAATTTATGAGTTTGTTTTGCAGAAGGAAGGAATGCCTTGGAGGAAGTTAGTTGTTGACTGCTCTGAAATCTGGCTGCTCAAAATGCTATCTGAGACTTGAGAAACAGACTTCCTCTTTAGTACCCCCTTACCTTTTGACCCAATAAAACCTCCCTACTTTATCTCTCTCTCTCTTTTTTTTTTTTTTCTTTTTAAGCGGAGACTTATTACATTGCCCTCAGTAGAGTGCTATGGCATCACAGCTCACAGCAAACTCAAACTCCTGGGCCCAAGTGATCCTCTTGCCTCAGCCTCCCAAGTAGGTAGGACTACAAGTGCCCACCACAATGCCTGGCTATTTTTAGAGATGAGGTCTCCCTCTCACTCAGGCTGGTCTCAAACTCCTGAGCTCAAGAAATCCTCCTGCCTCATCCTCCCAGAGTGCTAGGATTACAGGCGTGAGCCACCGTGCCCGCTCCTTCACCTCTTTGGAAACACAGGTCTTAGAGATCTTGCTTTCCTGACTTCTCTCTTTGGCCAAATTGAATAAACTTTTCTCTATTTCCAGGTATTGGCGTCACTGTGTTTGGCTTCAACTGTGCATCAGTTATACAAGCCTGAACTTGGGGAGTTTGGCAATATTTTCATATTTAGAGAAATATTAACTTTTCTTTCAAAGAGAATAAATACTAGTCATTTAAAGCTGGCCAATAAAATGATAGAGGGAGAACTGACAGATAATGATAACAATGTAATATTAAAAAACACATTCAGAATTACTGAACTTTCATATTCGTTCCTGAGTCTGTTGCCAGTTTGAGGAGATGAGGCAGCTCAGCAGGTGCAATAAGAACAGTGAAGTTTCAACCCCACTGGGTGAATTCAGATTGGGTCTGGCATGTCCAAGGAATCAAAACTAAAAGGTGAGATGCTGCCATTTGTCCAACAGTTTACATTTACATAAACTGACCCTTGAACAACATGGATTTGAACTTCACGAGTCTACTTATAATCAGGTCTTTTCACCAAACCCAGAAGAAAAATATGGCATTCGTGAGATTCTAAATTCACATTTAGGGAGGGCTAACTTTTCATATAGGTGGTGCCACAGTGCCCACTGCTGGACATGGATTTTGGTACACGAGGGTGGTCCTGGAACTCATCCCCCACATGTACTGAGGGAAAACTGAACATAGGCCATTTATCTGAATGATTTTGGTTTTGACTTTCTGATCAGGTGCTTGGGCATTGTCCAGGCACAGTGATAATGAGGACTTTAAAGGAATAAAACCACACCTCTTAAAATGAGTATTCCCCCCTTACTAATTAGCGCTAAGCAGCTGTTTTGTAGGAGATCTCTAGGAAAGAAACAGGAACCAATGTTCTCTATTTTCTTTACCAAAAAATTCTGTGTAAGAAAAAAAAAATCCTTGATTTAGGATAAAGCCATTCAACTAAAAGAGATTTGAGCTTTTTTAGTGTTAAGTGTTTATTACATGTATATCCTTCAAGAAATAGTCATTAATAAACCCATCAGAGTTTGCCCTCTTAGTCTTTTGGAAAGAATCGAGAGTATTATAAGTAGGAGATAATTTAAAAGCACCCAGAAATGAAAATGTTATGTTGTCCCAAAAATAAACTCTTTTAAAGGGCGAGGCTTCTCATGCAGGTTAATCTTCCTTCGGGAAAGTTCCAGTCACTTTCATGTTCCGACACCTCTAAGGACTCCCACTGAATTCTTCAAACTGTATTTTTATTTTTATTTTTTTAGCCTAAAGAATCCTTTGTTTAAACAAAATCATTGTATAATCTGATAAAGAGTAGAGAATACAAGGGGGAAAGTGTAACTACTGTAGCAAAACGTTGACTGCGAGTATCCTCACATTTTAAGAATGGTGTCACAATTTATCCTAGAAGAAGGAATAGTCTTCTGTTTGGGAAATAATTAATAGGGTATGTGAAGGCAAAGCCTAAGCATGGTCTGAAGAGAAGGAATGAGGATTAGGAAGATCAAACTGACGTGAAATGATCTTCATTTCCTTTCTTGGTTCCCAGCATGTTACTTGAGGCTCAGGCACCACCCATGGATTCCAGGAACCATAGTGTTGATTTTGAGTTTTGTTTCCCTTTTCTGTGTCATTGTTTCCTTGGGACATCCTCCGATTTCGGTAAAGCTGCCGAGCTTGACAGTCTAAAGTCTGTTTAGTATGCCAGCCACCTTGGGGAATGTGGGAGCAGACAGCTCATGGAGAGAGAGATACAAGCAGGGGTGATCAGGGAGAAAGGGTGGCAGCTCTCTGGATTCAGGGAGGACGAGAATCAAGTAAGACATGTAAGTACCCCCAGAGGATCCCCAGAAATATTTAGAAAGTGACTCAATTTTCTGCCCATAACATGGAAGCTTGGCCTATTGTATCTGGACAGTAGAAAAAGGGCCAACTTTGGGGTAGATAATTTGGAAGTGGCGAGATTTTATACTAAATGGATGAAAGTGGATCTGCTGTAGAATTCTTTGTTTCCCTAAACAAGTTCTCAAAAGCTAAAAATATTGGCACTGCTCTTGATAAATGGCAGATAATCAATAAAGGTTGGTTGAATGATTGATTAAACAAATGAATGACCAGTAACTAACAACACAAGGTGCCCTGATTAAAGAAGGTCATTGAAAGAGGTTTTGTGAGAGTCAAAACAGCTGACTGAAAAAAATGAAACATTTAGACAGCTGTGCCATTAGACAAGTTGTTTGGATATAAAAGAAAAATAATCACTATTTTTTCCCTAAAAAAATTTCAAAATAATCATGTTATTTCAAGATTATAATAAAATATCAAGCTGGTGACATTCACTAGAAAATGACCAACTGATAAATGAATAGTTTTCTTTATCCAGAGTTTAAATAATTTCTATCATCTTCTCATTTTTGAATTAGCCAAGAAACAAGTGATCCTTCTCCACATGTATAGCTGAATAAATAAAATTTACCCATTTCTTAAGAACATAGCTTCTTGGACACATCATATACTAACTCTTCGTGGTTTAAAAATTGTGTGTGCGTGGTTATGATGGGAACAGTAGGGCGGGATCACCATGAGGAAGTGTAATGCACGCACGAAAAGTGGGAAGGCAGTTGATGGGTGAACTAGAGCTACTTTTTTTGTTTCCATTTGGAGACAAGCAAAAGAATACTTTTCTAGAATTAAAATGCATGAGCATTTTTTTTTGTAAGGAAAATAATACATGGTGGGTCCTGAAGAACACAGGACGGGCAGTACCTGCTTGGGAGCCTCCAGTGTGACACTGTAGCACAGAGACCGTGATGACAGAGTTGGGTTGACTGTGGGCTTTGGGCAATGTTTTGATGGATTTTGGCCATTTTCTCCATGGTATAAACTAAAGTAGAAGAAAAGAAAGAATTGGCTTTTGATCATATATTTATCAGAACTTTGAATACAGGTTGAGCATCCCAAATGTAAAAATCCTCCCAAATCGGAAATGTGAGCGCAGTGACATGATGCTCAAAGGAAATGACCACTGGGTTTGAGGTCCTTCACCAGCAAATAAAATGCAAATATCGCAAAATCTGAAAAAAAAATTTGAAAGCTGAAATGCTTCTGGCCCCAAGCAATTTGGATAAGGGATACTCAACCTATATCCTTTTCTCCAGGTCTGATTTTTAAACAAGCATTTAATTTGCTGTTTGTTGACAGCCTACATATGCCAAACATTGTGCTGGGGTATCACAGTGAACAAAGAGTGGTCTCTGTCAACATACAGGACATACTAGAGGGACACAATAGGCAAATATGTAAGTATTAATCCAAGTTTTATTATATGCTGTGAAAGAAAGGAGGTGGTCACATCACGCTCTGAGAGTGAATTGTGGGTGAAAGTTAGCTTTCACTAACTAACTTTAGTTTATGCAGGGTGGGGTCTGCCCAAACGTTGGTAAATAGGAAAGTCTTTTTCAAATATGTGAGAGTTGACCTGAGTTCTTAAGAATGACTCCTTCATTTTAAAGGATTTATTATCTCACCCTACGGACCAGAGAATCTGGAAACCCCCTTTAACTCCATCCCTGAATTCCCCAGCAATTTTCATATCATTTAGAATTTTCAACACACACAAAAAATGTTTCATCAGTTATATGAACATTATATCATATATTTATACAGGAAAATGTAAAATTGATTTGCACACTATCGTCAAAACTATACTTTTTAAAAATTTTTTATTTGAGACAGAGTCTCAAGCTGTCACCCTGGGTAGAGTGCTGTGGTATCATAGCTCAGAGCAACCTTCAACCCCTGGGCTCCAGTGATTCTCTTGCCTCAGTTTTTCTAGTTTTAGTAGAGATGGGGTCTCGCTCTTGCTTAGGCTGGTCTTGAACTTGTGAGCCAAGAAATCCACCCGCCTTGGCCTTCTGTAATTATAGGCATGAGGCACTGCTCCAGGCCCACCAAAACTATACCTTTTTGTGTGATAGTCCTGGCAATAGTTCTGTTTTTACACATGCAAAGATAAACCTTGTCTGTAAATCTAAACCAAAAAGCAGTTTTTGTCTTCTTGTAAGGGATGTCCATGGTGGCTGTACCATGATGTGCTGTGTACAGGTTCTTGAAGACTAAAACATTTGGAATTCAGCAGTAAATTCTTGTCACTTTTGTGATGCTGACTCATTTTTATTTACCATTACCTAATATCATACAGTAAAAGTTTTTACATGTAAACATGCAAAGAATATCTCTTTCAACAATACTTAGTATTAACAATTAATAAGTAAGTGAACTGGTTTTATTAAACACTGTTAAAGTGGTTTTCTGAGTTCTTGGGATATAGTAAAAGATGATAGAACTGGGTTTTCCAGACTCTCAGGTCCATAGGGTTAATAGTTTCCCAGCAATCTATGTAGTTAGTGCTCCTTTATGGATGGAACATGGAAGTACCCGCAGGGTAATTAAGATCAAACAACAAGTAGGTGATTTATCTGATCCAAAAACCTGTCTCTTTATTCTTAGTCTGGTTAATCTCACTAGAGAAAGTACAGCAAGTATCCATAACCTGGTTAGCTATATTACAAGTCCAGGTGGACACATTTCCAAGGGTGTTGTCCTTGGAAGCCTACATCAGAATGCTTTCCAGCCAGACAGAGTGATTTTTAATCTTCATATGAATAGCATTTGAATTCATAAAGATGAGGATGGATTTCTTTTCAAAGATTATTTCTCAGTAGAGCATATGGTCAGGATGATACAAGGTTATTTTCACATTTCATCTCAGTAGCTCTTCTGTTTTTAAACTGCTTGCTGACTTTTTTTTTTCCTTTTTCCAGAATCTTTCTGAGATTGACTAAAGTATACTGACATCAACTGTAACGACTCTGAAGTCTTTATTATTCCTTTCCACTGTTTTCATTCTCTTCACACATGCCACCCTCATTTTGCTCTGAGATATTTTAATGAGTTTCTGAATGGTTGTTTTCCACTTTTCCTAATATCCCTGCCCAGGTCACTAAATTAGAGGAAAGCATTTTAGCAAATGGGAACGGAAGCAAAAAGTATTATTAGCAGAAGGACGGCTGAAGTCACAGCTATTAGGAATGTGAAATGTCCCCTCACTAACAAGTGTGGAAAAGACACTGCCAGTCGGAAGAGTTAATTACTGGACACTGGCTTCAAAGGAGACGGGGAAGCTTATAAGACTCATTTGTCAAGAGTGGTAAAACCAATTTCTTCTCTCCTCACAGATCTTCATTTTTCTAACCTTCTTGTAAGGTTTCATCATGAATGGACTAGAAACAAAATTCCAAACTTTTCACTTTGAAAGCATCACTTTTAAAGACAAACAAGCTTCAAACATTTATCACTTGGTGTATTTTTGGATATTTCCTCAAGTCACTGTTTTCCTGTGGCTAGTCATATAGGGTTTGAATTTCTTCCCATCCGAGGGAAGTTAATCTAGATGAAAATCTTTTTTGAGCACAAAAAATCAATCAGAAAAAGCATGTATTATCACAAAAAGATGCCAAGTTCTAGTTTGCAGCTACTTTTTTTTTCATCCATTTCCAGGATGGGAAGTTGGTTCTGGAGCAGTGAGATGGTTCTCACTGTACAAATTACAGAAGGTGAGAAGTACATCTTGTCATCCTTAAATGTGTTCTCTGTGGGACTGGTGAGCACATTAGCATGCCAACTGGATTCCCTTGGTGGCTTAGGGCTAACCTCTGTGATGTCTTACTCACAGTAGCCATGCGATAGATGTTCTCAAAAATCAGATTAAGTTATTTGGGCCAGTCCACTAAGCAAAACTGTGGATCAAGACTATTTGAAAGTGGGATAGTTCCTCTGTTTGCATATAAAGCTTTATTTCCTACAGTGAAATCAAATGGCTTCCTTCCCAACTTGAGAAATGTCAAAATTGGCTGATGATAGAAAAGAAGGAGCCTCGGTGAAACCTGCAAAGTTACAAGTGGATAGCCACCCACTCACTGTATAAAACAAACCCTGTTTAAATTGTATGGAGAGCTTCTGCTTCTGTCCACATTTCTGTATGGGGAAGACTATTTTGAATGCCTGATACTTGTATGTGTAAAAGTTGGTTGTTTTATTTATATGAATGTAGCTCTTGCCAGAAATGTAATAACAGCCATTGACAAGTGAAGATGGTTAGGAAAAAAGTAATTAGAATACTGTAAAAATGAGATTGGTGTTGTAAAGGAATATCCTTAGATACTGGGGTAAAGGAACCGAGGTACGTGAGGCAAGTCTTGTGTTGATTCTAGGGATCTACAGGTCTACAGAGCAACAGACCAATGGGTTCCTTACCAGGACTCCTGGCTCTGGACTCAATTATTACTTTCCTTTTTCTATTTGATAGCGGATCATTTTTTTTAATTCAGAAGAAAAATTATTGACAATAATGCGCTCTTCAAAGTCCAGGGATCTTTCTAGAATGCTGGCTTAGAAATACATTTTTTTTTCTTTGTGGAGGCAGACTTCTACCCTGTGCCCTGAGCAGAGTGCAGTGGCATTGTAGTTCACTGCAACTTCAGACTCTGGCTGTAGGCATCCTGCTGCCTCAGACTTCGAGGCTGCAGGCATTACAGGCACTCACCGCTATGCCCGGCTGGGGCTTTTTCCATTTTTTTTTCATGAGTTGGGGGTCTAACTCTCACTCAGACAAGCCTCCAACTCCTGAGCTCAAGCAATCCTCTTGTGTCAGCCTCCCACAGTGCTGGGATTACAGGCATGAGCCACCGCACCCAGCTAGAAATACTTTTAAAACCGCATCATGCTTACACGTTTGTCCTCCCCTCTTCACTGCAAATCCTCATGGGCAGGTGAATCCTATTTCCTTTGCCTCTGTATCCTTAGAGGTTAGCACAGCATATTTGTTAATATTAAAAAAAAAATTGGTAACACCTCTTAATGTTGTTGTATTATTAATTCTGGAGTCGTCTCTATGCAAAACAGAACATTTCCCTTTAAATAAAAACTGTTTACTACATTTTTATGTGATTTTGTCATATCCATGTCTGAGCTTTTTAATTCGTGATAAAAAATAATTCAGCTTTTAAAGTAGAAGGCAAAGGGAAATATTTGCTAGAATACTGATTCTATGCCTGAAATACAGAGTTAAATGATGGAGCAACCATAATGGGGTGCCTTCTTCTTTGAACCATTGGCTTGTCCTCAGATTAGCAATTGGGAGGCTTATATCTTACAGTGACACATATGTACAAATACTATTTTCTCAAATATATTGAAGTAAGAATCTGAATAACGTTAGTGCTTGTGTCATCACATCACTATTGAGTGACCTAGGAGAAGAGTGTCACAGTGCTTTAGTTTCCCTACCTTTTAAAAAAGATTAGTAGCATCTGCACTTAAGATTTAGAATGCAAGTGCAATGGTGTGACCAGTTCCAGCCTCTGTGCTTAGGTAGATAAACCTGAACCTTGTGTGACAATAACCAAAAGGGTCAGCGATGAAGCGTTCAATTAGACTGCAGAAAATTAATCCATCCTCCAATGATTGCTGTAACAGCAGTCAGGCATCAAGTGATCTCTAAGAAATGAAGGAGAGGATGAGACAGATGGCAACTCTGTGCTCCTGGACCAGGGCTCTTACATAAGACCTGGTGAAATGGGATTTGGTCCCAGGATGGCCAGACCGTGCTCCGAGGAAGCAGGAAATGGAGAGCATCTGGTTGAGGTGATGAATGTGTGGGGAGGAGAAAATAGAAGCTTCTGGATGGCAGATTTTTGAAGCACAGGTGCTACCAAATACATTATCACCCAAACCTGAAAATTCGAAGCTAAGTATGTATAGAACTGTGGTACTTGACATATGGTGTTTCAAATATAAAAATTATAGACCATCTGTCAAATCCAGTGGGGCTTATCTCTGGAAGGATCACTGAAGATTAGAAGAAACTGCTATATTTTCACACCCAGAAGTGACTAGACAATCAATTCATGTTAATTGAGTGGTCATCATGGATACAGGTCTGGTTGTTATAGAGATTTACAGAAAATGTAGAAAATAAGATCTTGTCCTTTAAATCCTAAGATAAGACAAAAACCAAAGTGTGCGCGATGAGCCCGGCTTTTGATTTATTCTGGTTCTCAGGCTTCCATTTCAACATCCATCATCATGATCACTCTCGTGAATTCCACCATAAAATCCCTGCACCTCTCTAGTTTCTTCTTACTTGGTGCTGGCAAAGCCGCAACCCTGGATAAATAGAATCTCTCTGCCTTTCCAAGCCAGCAGCTATGGAACTGGAAAGCTTTAGAGAATAACATACAGTCGTACAATCTCCCTTTAAACTCATGAGCATAAACCTGCGAGTGGAGTCTTGATGTGGCTGGGCTGTTGGGCCACATACCCCTGGTTCCCTTCCCCCCCCCTCACCTTTCTCATCACCTGTTCTCATTGTCAGGTGATAATCTTTTATTTTGGTGAGGAGACTGAAGCAATCAGAGAAGAATTTATAGAAGCCCACCTCCCCACCAACACCTGCATCCACACGCTCCGCGTTCTTGCCTGTTCCTCCAGGAAGCGTCTTGGCTTAGTTTCACTTGTTCACAGTTCTCATCTCCTTTTGCCTACTCAAGGGTGTCGCTCTATCTGTTCTTCATTCTCTCTCTTTAGGAGAGACTATTTCCAACAGTGCTTAAATATGCTGTTAATTTCCCCCTCTTAAACAAAACAGAATCTTCTCTTGGCTCCATTTCCTCCATCAGCTAGTGTATTTCACTCTTTTGTAGCAAAATTCATACTTTCTGTGTTCTCTCGTCCCATTCATTCATTCATTAAACTACTCCAATCAGGCTTCCATTTCCACAAACTCCACCAAAACTGTCCTCATCAAAGCCACAATGACCTAACAGCTTGCCAGTTCTCATGGTCAGCCCACATTTTGTTTCATCCCTCCATCTTCCTCGGTGTACCCCATCCACTTGGTGAATCTTGGCTCTGCTCTCAGCCTGCTGGCTGCTCCTTCCCCAGCCTCTTGATTTTGGAGGATCTCAGGGCTCAGACCTTGGTCCTCTTCTTTGTTTATACATTCCCTTGATGATTTTATATAGATTCTTGGCTTTAAATAATATTTCTATACTGATGACTCTTAAATGTGCACCCCATCCCAGAACCCATTCCTAAATTCTAGATTTGTCTGACTACCTATTCAGCATTTCTACTTGGAAGTCTAGTAAACACCTCAAACTCAACTTATGTAGAACCAAACTCTTGATTTTTTCATGCAGCTATTCCCTCTACCCATTCCATCTGTAACCTTTCCAAATTCAGATGATGGCAATGATTCTCCTGTCAACCTTCAGTCATCTTAAACTTTTCTCTTCCTGTCATATCCCACACTCCCAGTCTTTCACAAAATCTTCAAATTATATCCAAGTATTTCTTAACTGTTCACTATATGACTATAATGACTCACTCATCTGAGCCATTATCATCTCTTTCCTGGGTAACTGGAATAGCTGCCCAAGTGATTCCTTTCCAGCTTTCCTTGTTCTCTTATAGATTCATTCCAGCACAGCAGCAGGGTGATCTTGTTAAATGCAAGCCTGAAAACTCCCCTTTTCAAAACCCCATCCTGTTCAGGGAAAACCAAAGTCACGGGATCCAGCATGAACTGGCCCCATCATCTCTCAGCTGCCTGTCTTGTCTTCCACTGCATTGTTCCTGAGACATACTGGCCACCTACTGGCCACCTGCTGTCCGTCAGACTTGCCCTGTACTTTTCCTCTGCCTGCAATGCTCTTCCTTAGACATCCCATTGATTCAACTGCTCACATCCTTCAGGTCTTCATATACCCTTACATTGGGAAGTGTAAACTTTAAAAACTTTAAGAGTGAGCACTTTAAAAAATGAAGTGTTAGGGGGCAGAGACAAGATGGCTGACTGAAGCCAGCTTTCCACAGAGGCTCCCATCCAGAAGGAGAGTTAAAGGACAGAAATTTAGCAAGTAACCTGGTGGATTAGAGCTGCACCAAGAGAGAAGGTTGAAGAATACACATCAACCCCGCTGAGTCGAGCTGAAATTCCAAGGATACAAACCAAAGGTACAAAATCCATCACCAAGTGGACGGGAGTTTCCTCCCCCATAAGAACGGCTCTGAGTGCCCCACAAGCAAACAAGAGTTCAAAGGTCCTCCCACTACACTCCATGGGAGAGACCCTCTAAAAACTGGACTTTCCCCCCCTACTAGTGTGCCATAGAGTTCTCCTGCCAGGCATAAAACTGTGTAAAACTGTATATATTCTCTGTCTGCAAATCTGAGCTCCCAGCACTCCCCTCCAGTCTCACTCTGAGGTCTGGAGGCCTGTGCCCCAGGAGTCCAGAGTCTTGGGTGAGTGCTAACAGGGCCTAAACTGCAGCTGGTCAGTGCTGACTCTGTGGCACGGGAGTGAGGAGAAGATGGTCAGCTGAGAGGGAACCACACCCAAGCAGCAGTACCCTGAGGTGCAGAGCAGCAGCCATCTTTTGGCAACAATAGGATACACTCCTGGATATTCTGAAGCCACACCCCCTGTCTCTCTGGGCAATCAGAGGAGGCCGGGCATCTACTTAGGTGGCAACCACCACGGAACAGATCTGAAATGGAAACGCAGGCCCTGTGAGTAAAGGGTTTGCCTGAGGTGATACCTGTCTGGGTGGAGCGCGGGTTAATAGAAACGCAGATGCAGAGCCAGGAAGTTCTCAGGATGGGGCTGACCCAGAGGACCGCTTTACTGAGCCTAAGATGCACCCAGCCCATCATCACAAAGGAAGACAGGAGGCTAGAACTGACAGCTAACCAACTACAAACCTGCAGGAGCAAAGACAGGGCCAGAGGCGCAGGCTCTGGGAACTCAAAACAGCTTCTCTTCTGCAGGGGAATTTAGCAGGGACAGAAACAAATTCCTGCAAAGTTGTTCTGTTCTGTTCTGTCAGTAACATCAATCAGGGGTGGAGCTGGAACTGAGTGAACACCCCCCAGTCTCTATCAAGCGCCCGAGGTTTTCAGGCCTCACCTCCACTTGCTAGATAGACGCAGAGTGCAGTGGACTGGCTGAGCAGAAATAGATTTCCTTGTGATTCAGGCAGGTGCAAACCCCTGGAGTATCTGTTCACTACAGGTAACTGAGTCACAGCCCTGCAGGGCTATCAGTGACTGGGTGTGACAGAGGTGCAAGGTGGGGAAGGAGGCATCAAACTTCCCAGACTGATCTGGGTGGGTCCTCCTGACTCCACAGAGCACTGAACCAAGCCATATCTGAGTAGTCGCCAGACCCCTGCGATCCAGTTGCCAGAGACAACTCTCCCACCTGAGACAGGTGCTGACTGAGACAATTGATTAGGACCTTTTGAACTGAGCCAATCACCCGAGGACTAATCAGGTGGTACTCTGGGTGTGTGGTTGTAGGAAGGGTTGATTTTCCTTTTCCAATTGTTGCCTGTTGGGGGAGGGGTGGCAATTGCTGGTATTTCTCCACAGCTGAAACTTCAACCCAGAGTAACTGTTTGACTAGGGTCAAACAGAGACCAGCTGAAAACAAGACAGAACCACTTAGACCTACCACACCAAATAGGTCCCCAGTTTCTCAGGCCATAGCACTGTATGACTCCTTGACAAAGATCTAGGGGAAAATCAAATAGTGTGAAAAAATCATGGGGCAGAATCAGTGGAAAAATTATGGTAACATGAATAACCAGAATAAATCAACCCTCCACCCCCAAGGAAATATATGGCAGATGTAACTGAGG
Organism: Loris lydekkerianus; assembly: GCA_963574355.1. Taxonomy (NCBI): domain Eukaryota; kingdom Metazoa; phylum Chordata; class Mammalia; order Primates; family Lorisidae; genus Loris; species Loris lydekkerianus. The sequence continues at coordinate 1,387 of CAUYPK010026432.1, read as the reverse complement.
ATCCCATTCATAAAGATGGGCGAGATGTCAGAAATTGAATTCAGAATTTGGATTGCAAACAAGATTAATAGAATGGAGAAAAATTGGGAATTAGAAATTTGAGGAGCAATTCAAAAGTCAGAATTAGAAATTTGAGGAGAAATTCAAAAGTTGTCTTAAGAATTTAATGAATTTAAACCACCAAAGATTTTGACCCACTGAAGCAAGAATATGCAGCCCTCAAAGATCTGAAAAATACAGTACAATCCCTCAGTAACAGAGTAGAGCAGGCAGAAGAAAGAGTTTCTGACATTGAAGACAAAGTCTTTGAATGCTCCCAAACTCACAAAGAGGAACAGAAATGGAGAGCAAAAAGGGATCATTCTCTCAGAGAGCTCTGGGATAATTTGAAGAAGGCTAACATCTGCCTCATTGGAATCCCTGAAAGTGGTGAAGTGGCCTTGCCAGGCACAGAGGCCCTTCTCCATGAAATTATGAAAGAGAATTTTCCAGACATGCCAAGAGATTCTGAAATTAAGATAGCAGACAGTTTCAGAACCCTAGCATGACTCAATCCGAGTAAGACATCCCACAGGCATATCATAACTAACTTCACTAAAGTTAATATGAAGGATAAAACTCCAAAAGTAGCCAGACATAAGAAATACATTACCTACAAAGGGAAGAATATTAGAATGATTGCAGATAGCTCTGCTGAAACTTTTCAAGCCAGAAGAGGGTGGTCATTGACTTTTAAACTCCTGAAGCAAAGTAACTTTCAACTCTGGATGCTGTATCCAGCTAACCTGAGTTTCATTTATGATGGAGAAATTAAATACTTTAATGACATTCACACGTTGAAGAAAATTGCCATAACCAACCAGCTTTTCAGGATATTCTCAGACCTATCCTCCATAATGACCAGCCCAATCCTCTACCACATAAGTAAACTCACTCAGAAACTTTTGATCAAACTCCAACTTCCACAGTGGCAAAATGATTAAAAATGTCCACTGGACTTTTGAAAAACTTGATACCCAAAATCTTACCGGACTTATCAACATTCTCCATTAATGTGAACAGCTTAAACTGTCCTCTAAAGAGGCACAGGTTAGCTAACCAGATACAAAAACTCAGGGCAGATATTTGCTGCATACAAGAATCACATCTTACCTTAAAAGTAAATATAGACTCAGGGTGAAAGGATGGTCATCCATATTTCAGGCAAATGGTAATCAGAAAAAAGCAGGTGTTGCAATTCTATTTGCAGATACAATAGGCTTTAAACCAACAAAAGTAAGGAAAGATAAGAATGGTCACTTCATATTTGTTAAGGGTAATACTCAATATGATGAGATTTCAATTGTTAATATCTATGCACCCAACCAGAATGCACCTCAATTTATAA
>CAUYPK010026430.1:0-32295 GCA_963574355.1 Loris lydekkerianus | reverse complement strand
AAGAGACTTGAAGAGAAACTTCTCTGAAGAAGACAGGTGCACAGCCTACAGACATATGAAAAAATGCTCATCATCTTTAATCATCAGAGAAATGCAAATCAAAACTACTTTGAGATATCATCTAACTCCAGTAAGATTAGCCCATACCACAAAATCCCAAGACCAGAGATGTTGGTGTGGATGTGGAGAATAGGGAACACTTCTACAATGCCGGTGGGAATGCAAATTAATACATTTATTTTGGAAAGATGTTTGGAGAGCACTTAGAGATCTAAAAATAGATCTGCCATTCAATCCTATAATTTCTCTACTAGGTATATCCCCAGAAGACCAAAAATCACATTATAAAAAAAAATATTTGTACCAGAATGTTCATTGCAGCCCAATTCATGATTGCTAATTCATGGAAAAAGCCCAAGTGCCCATCGATCCATGAATGGATTAATAAATTGTGGTATACGTACACCATGGAATATTATGCAGCCTTAAAGAAAGATGGAGACTTTACCTCTTTCATGTTTACATGGATGGAGCTGGAACATATTCTTTGTAATGTATCTCAAGAATGGAAGAAAAAGTATCCAATGTACTCAGCTCTACTATGAAACTAATTTATGGCTTTCACATGAAAGCTATAACCCAGTTATAACCTAATAATAGGGGGAAGGAGGAGAGGGACGGGAGGGAGGGAGGAGGATGAGTGGACGGAGAGTGGGCAGAGGGAGGGTGATTGGTGGGATTACCCCTGTGGTGCATCTTACAAGGGTACATGTGAAACTTTGTAAATGTAGAATATAAATGTCTTAACACAATAACTAAGAAAATGCCAGGAAAGCTATGTTAACCATTGTGATGAAAATGTGTCAAACGGTCTATAAAACCAGTGTATGGTGCCCCATGATCGCATTAATGTACACAGCTATGATTTAATAATTAAAAAAAAAAAGAAAAGTGAATGAATAAATATTTCTGGGAAGAGAGGAAATGAACCTTCAATTCCTCTTCTTTGATTTTGAGACATTACTCTCTTTGCAAATGACTCTGGTTTGGGGTGTTTTTTCTTTTTTTAAGGAAATTGTAAATGTTTTTTTCTTTTTTCTTTTCTTTTCTTTTCTTTTCTTTTCTTTCTTTCTTTCTTTCTTTTTTCTTTTTCTTTTTTTTTTTTTTTTTTTGAGATGGAGTCTCACTCTGTTGCGCCAAGCTAGAGTGCTATTGCATCTCAGCTCACAGCAACCTGAAACTCATTGTCTTACGCAGTCCTCCTGCCTCAGCCTCCTGAGTAGCTGAGAATGCAGGTGCCCACCACCACGCTTTACACACCCCACTAATCTTTCTATTTTTAGTAGAGTTAGGATCTCTCACTCAAGCTGGTCTCTAACTCCTGAGCTCAAGAAATCCATTTGCCTCAGCCTCCTAGAGTGCTAGGATTACAGGTGTGAGCCAACACGCCTGGCCAAATGGCTGTTTTAAGTTTACTTACATTACCCAAGCACCCTGGCCTCCTGATCCACATTTGTAAATCCAGTTCAGGACTGTCTGGATGATCTCCTTACAACTTCCCTTTAACCAAATCCTTTTAATGTCTATGATTCATCCTCAAAAGATAAGAAAGAAAAATGAAATATAAAAAAGTTCACATTTCTGTTTGCAGCTCCAGAAGAACTGATGCAGCAAAGGCTTAAAAAATGATGAAAATTAACTTTCCAATGCCAATACTTTAGTATCAATAATGACAATAGCTTTCATTTAGATCTTTTCCTATATTCCTTTCTAAATCTAAAGAAATATTCCTTAGAAAGAAAATACATAGTCACATGATTCAGAGCATAGACCAAAATATAGATGACGATGAATCAATAAAGTTTAAGCTAATATTTGATACATGCTTGTCAGACAACCAGAATATATTAAATTTAATTTTTTAAAAAAATCTGGCACCATTTGGAACTACACTTTTTAATAGACATATAATGTGAACCACATGTGTAATTTTAAATTCTCTAGAAGTCATGTGCAAACAAGTAAAAAAGAAATAAATGAAAGTAAGCCAAGCTTGGTAGAGCATGCCTGCAGTCCCAGCTACTTGGAAGGCTGAAGCTGGAGGATCCCTTGAGCTCAGAAATTCAAAAACAGCCTGGGCAACACAGTAAGACAGTTTCTCTAAAATAAAAGAAAAATAAGAAATAGATGAAGTTAAATTTATTTATGTACTTTGTTTAACCCACTATGTGTTAAATATTATTTCAAGGTGTAATCAATATTAAAAGTGACTCATGATACTTTTTTATTCTTTTTGTACTATGTCTTCAAAATTCAGTGTATATTTTTATTTATAGCACATTTCACTTTGGGCAAACAACCTTTCAAGTGCTCAAAATTTACATGCGGCTAAAGCCCCACCACATGGGATTTAGAACACTCTGAGAAGGACCTAAAGACCAAGTGCAATTTCCAGGCCAATCCTTTCAATTTGTTGGTCAACAAGTTAAAATTCTGTATCTATGTATAATGTACATGCTTCATACAGAACACAGAAAGCTGCTAAACTGTGATTAGATCTGTCTGTGACCAAAGACATTTCCTCACCTTTGCGGAGTTTCCAATCAAAATGTATAGGTAAAATAGAATAGAAAAATGTTCTAAATATATTTGAAGCAAAAGTCTTTGAAAATATATTTCAAGACCAAGTTCATAGATAATGCTTAAGATCTAGTTAAAAATACCTTACTTTAGGGGATTTATATGGATGAAATTATAGAAAATGCATGTGATTTGTTAATTTGTATGGTAACTACTAATCTACAGGTTTTAGTCACACGAACTTTTAAATATCATCTGTGGAAAAGCATGATTTGTAAATGTGACATGCCACAGAGTCTGATTCTTCCCATTGGTTTTCCCTAAATTCTACTGGTAAATTATGTTTTCAGTATGCTGATTATAACATAAGGCTTGGTGTCTTAGAGACATTTCTTTATTTGCTTCTTTTTAACTCAATGCCGGTTTGACTTCTCCAGGCCTGTTTGATATAATCACCCCAAATGCCTAACTCATAGAACAGAAACACATTAAAGGCTTTGGTAGGGTCTTGTTGTACTTCCTCCTCCATTAGTTTATCCGCTGACTCCCTTGCCTGGGATATGATCGCCTTCATCCTGATACTTTCTCCTTCACCTTCGATGATCCATCCCATGATTTTATTCCCTTTGACCAGAGCTTTACTATCATATTGTGTGAACAAGTTCATAATTCTTAATTATGAACTTATAATTCATAATTGTCAGTCTAGAATGTCTATCATGGTTCTAGCTTGTAAGCTGCTTTAGTGACATGTTTCCTACCAAGTAAAGTATTTGAAAATTACTTACAATTAATAAAATAAGCCTGTCTAAAGTATAGGTTTATAATAAAACTAGGCATATTTTAAGCTGTTTCTTTAAGTTCTATGGAAAATATTACATAGAATGCCACACTATCTCCCAGATTTTCTCTCTCTCTCCCTCTCCTCTAACCTTCCAAAATATAAAATGAACTTACACTTTTATATCCTAAAATAAAAAGAAGAAAATATTACAGATTTCAAACTTTTTGGTTCATTCCTGATTTGTAGTTGTGGTTGAATTTAATAGCTTGTATATATATTAACATACTCTTTTATAATTTGTCCTATATTCATAGATTAATCCTATTACATAGAATATATTGATAAGATATTACATATACAACAATTTGACAAATTCACCATTTATTATATCTATTCATACTTTATAAGAAATATTGTCATGGCTCATTTTCAAATGTTTTGATTTTGCCCCATGTTCAAACTCATGAAAAAGTAAACATAAATTTTAATATTCTACAATAATATTTTGACTACATTCATATTTAAAGAGAAAAGCCCTCATTTAAGGCAATAATGAACATATACTCTGTCCTCAATAAAGGGACAAAAGGATGAAATAAATGTTTATTAATTATATATATTTTCCCAGCTGTTAAAACTAATCCATATACTTAATCAAAACAGACTTGCTTCATAAAATAAATATCTTTTTGAAAGAACTTATTTGAAATAGAAAATGTGCTATTTATTGTAGAAAAATATTATAATGGATATCATATTCACAGGTACTTTTGGAAGAGCAGAAAGAATATTAATAAAATTTTTTGAGTGAAGAAAGAGGGCACAAGGTGGGTGGGTCTATTTGGCAGGACCACAAGCCTGGTGGGGAGGTTGTAAGGTACAAAGAAGGGTCAGATGCATGAAAAGGAGGCAAGGTAAGATGGGGTAAAAGCCAATTAGTGGATTAAAGGGTAAAAATCTGAGTTCTCAAACACAAGAGTGATAACATAGGCAGCTTGGGAGAGGATTAAAATAAATAAGTGATAACAGTATTCATTTGAGAGGGAAGGCTGTCAAAAATGTAAATGGGGGAAGAAAAGTAGAATAATGAAAACAGAAACCTGACATTTAATCGAGGGTTATGGTAACAGCAACTCAAAAGGGGGAAAGGTGATGGATATAGCTAAAATGATTAACAGAGGACCAAGGCAGATAGAAAATTTGGTCCAAATTACAGGAAACCAAATGGACTGCAAAGGAGGATAGGGAAATAATCCATTTAATTTCCTGATTGCTTTTCCTGAATGCATCATATTAGGCAATCAAAGCCTGACATTCACAATTAGATCTTTACTAGAGAGAGTATTGTTAAATCTGATATTTGACAATTCAAAGGACATATTTCAGAGAATCACACTTCAGCTAGTGTTAGAGTTTTCAATAGCTAAGCTGTACTTAAATGTTTATATAATCTACCTTATATCATTCATTAAAATATTTTTGGTAGTTCTTGAAATAAAGCTTATTATTTAAGGTGTAAGAGAAAATCTACGTTTTAAGAGAAAATAACATTTTAAAAGTTTTTTCTAGCTATCATTTTAAATTTCACTGTATGACACTGTTCAACCACATTTCAAAAAGAAACATGTCTCTGCCAATTAATTATTCCATGAAAAATGGGAACATACCATAAAAACACCAAAGGGTTACCATTATTATGGTAGTTCTTATTCTGACATTTCAGATAACTTTTTATAATGTGAGAATATTTTTAGCCAGCCATGAGTATTATTATGGATGGAACATCATATTTTTCAATTAAAATGACAAATTCAGAATAATTTAGAAAAGGTCAGTGACAAAGATAAAAGTGGCAAATTGTGACAATTTGAGTTTAAAATATTTAAGCTATTATGTAGTGTATAGGCAGAAAGTAGTTTTAAGTAAAAATTTAAACATCATCTTAATAACAAATTACATGTGATTAAAATATAAATGGATTATGATTTAAAGTATTTTCCAGCCAGGAACTTCTAAAGCAGGCTCTCATAAAGTATGATTAAAACACACATGTGAAATAGAAAGTATAAAAACTAAAACCAAACTAAGATTAAGGCTCACTCTAAAATCACATCAAGGAATGCCAAAGCTGCACCTCAAGTACTGATAATACCTGGAAAGAAAATGTGGAATTCATTTTTTTCTAGTATCTCTCCTGATTCAGTGACCCAGGAACTATACAACTAAAAACTACAAAATGTGTTGGTCTACTCCCAAAATATACACCTTTTCAACTGAAAGAAGAATTTCCCAATGAATTAAATAAGACAATCCTTTTTGTTCCTCATGATAGTTCAAATAAGACCTCTCAAAAACTGTATATTCTAGAATAGAATGTAAGAGGCATGATGAGAAATAGACATCTTGGCAATAACTCTGAATTATAAGAATAATAACAGTAAGCCCATTGTAAGCCATTTGGTAAAAAACAACAAAAAATTGACTACAATGAAACAAACAAAATATCAGGCTGTTCTCAAACTTCTCCCATGTAGCATTAAATGGTAGAAGGAACTGGAATAAAGGCAAATTTTTGAGCTGAAAATGGGATAATCCAACAATACAGTCTTGCACTAAATTATGTTTCATGTGCCCAAGCATGTGAAAACAACTCTGAGAGTAAGAAAAAATTCCATATACCACTAAAAAAAATAAATTATTGAAGACATACTCCAAAAGACCAAGAAATAAAACAAAACTAGAAATGCAAATCTGAAAGTCAGAGTTATACATCAAAAGTAATTCTATAAAATTCCATTACGGCAAAACACCCATATGCTGAACATGCTACAACCAATACATTCTACAATGTATTAATAAGCTCGCAAGTAATTAGAAAAATTCCTCAGGTATCAAGGAAAAAAATAAAGATTGAACTGAAGTGACGAAAGCGTAAACTTAAACAAGATTATTGACTTTGAAACAAAACAGATGCAGAGAATCAGAGCTGTAGAACAGAAACATAAATTATCTCCCCAGAGAATGTGTAGTCTCAGACTTGCTCACATAAAATCTGCTTTTCAAATTCACACTATGCCCTTGTAAGGGAATCACCAGGCTAAAAGATACAATTACAACATCTCTAGTTGGTAACATCTTCTAACTCTAAGAGATGCAAGATGTGACCAAAACTGGGAAGGCAGATTAGAGTGGGTCCCAGGGCCATCAACAGTAATCCACAGTTACTGGCCACCATGTAAGTAACTGAGATTCCCTTTATTCATATTCAGATTTTTAAATGTCCAATTTAAAAAAAAAAATGTGCGTTCACATAATCATAACAATAAACTACTGAATTTAGAATGATTGCCTCTTTGAAGTTGTTAGAAAATAACAGGAAAACACCTACCCAAGTTCTCACATCACACAAAATGTTCTCAATTTATGAAGGGTGGTCTAATGATTCATACTGATTGTGGTCAACAAAAGATATACAGCTAATTAAAAGTCAAATACTTGTATGTTCAAGGATTTTAATACAACTAGGAAAGATGATAATAATAAAGGAAACCAGGAAAGATGATAATAATAAAGTAACACCTATTACACTCAACTATAATAGCTAAATATTAAATAAGACTTGTGGTTGATTCAGAATCATAATAGGACTCACACCAATAACTCCAGAACAATTGTCACTAACTCATCTGTATGCCACAGAAACCATCCACTATGAAAGGAATTAACTGAAACTGTTCAAGGAAATTAATAATTTTTAACTTTGTTACATTTTCACAAGATTTTCAAGAAAATATTTTAGTAGTATAGGAGAATTCTAATTAGAGAAGGTGCCAAAATATAAACCCATTTTAAGAAAGAAAAAAGCGAAATTAAAATTGTAATGCACAATATTCTAATAATGTTTGTTATCTTACAAGTAGCATATTGTATTGCGCGTCTGTTGTAATTGCAGAAGTCAAACATAGCTTGAGATTATAATTTTAATACAGTTGTTTCCTTTCTTAAAATGTGTATACATGTTTTGGAACACTCTGTATATTATTTGGAAATTAACTCTTGAATATTTTAGCCTATTAATCAAAAGTGCTGATAAAGAGGAACCATTTTTGAACACTTATTACATGCCAAGTGTTCCAAATTATACAAATGTATTAATAAGCCTATGCATAAATACTATTTTTATCCCCCAACTTATCAGGAAGGATATGAAAGCACAGAGGAAATAAGTAAGTTTTGCAATCATATAATCATATAGTTTAAAAGTGGTGGAACCAACTGCAAACTCAGGCAGTTTCACACTAGAGCACATATTCTTAATTATATTATAAAAACTGCTTTGCAAAACTATGAGTAGTAAACAGTTGTAAAGAGCTTTTAAAAGAAAGAATTTGAAAACATGAATACTACATGACCTGGAAGAAATTTTAAGTGGGTGAGTTGATGGCATTTTCAGAGTAGATCATTAATATATGGTTTTTATAATGCAGAATGTTAGCATCCATGGTTGTAAGGTGATAACAAACAAATTTTCTACTGCTGAAATTTAAATTTTATTTGTAAAATTTAAGCTACTTTGAAAATATTAGAGGAGAGGCTTCTGAGTTTCTATAGGAAACAACAGATACATAGGCCTGAAACTCTCCATACACCCTAAAAAACAGACAAACATATGCACGTGTGCACACACGCATATGCAGAGTATATGATAGAGAGAGAAAGAATTGACAAGAATCTGTATTAGGCTTTGGTTTAGAGGAATGTAATAGCTGGTTTCATTTTCTATTCAGACACCAACATTTTCTCTCTATCAGTAATAAAGCTATTTCTCTTTCTTAGCCTTTGTTCACTGGTGTATGACTTTTATTTTTTTCAAGAACTTTTCCTTTGCATTCACAACTTTTGTTAACTGATTCAAGAATCATAGATTTCAGCCTGTTTGGGTTTCCATATGCCTTTCTCCTTAAGCTTAATACTTTCTAGCTTTTGATTTAAAATGAAAAATTGTGTGTAAGAGTGTGTGTTGATCTGCTAGGAAATATCTGACCTAATTGACTAATAAACCATCAAGGAGATCACAAATACCATTAGCCCTGAAAGTGCACTCACAGCACTAAGAAAGATCATTGAGATGGAAAATCGACAAAGAAACATTAAATTTAACTGGAGTTTTGATAAATGGACATAACAGAAATTTATAGAACATTCTATCCCAAAACTACAATATATGTTTTTTCATGCATACATGGAACATTCTCCAAAGATGACATATTAGACCACAAACACAGTAGGCATTAACAAATTATTTAAAATTATATCAAGTATCTTCTCAAACCACAGTAAAAGAATGCTAGAAATCTATACACAGAAGAACCTCAGAAACTAAATAAATACCTAGAAATTAAACAATATGATCCTCAACTGGATCATTAGATCAACAAAGAAATAAAGAAATTTAAAATATTTTTTAAATAAATGAAAATGAAAATACAACATACCAAAATCTGTGGAATACAGAACAAGCAGTGCTAATAAAAAATAGTTTATACCATTAAATGCCTACATCAAACAAGTGGAAAGATCACAAATTAATAATACAACATCACACTGTGAGAGACTAGAAAAACATGAACAAACAAAATCCAAAGATAGCAGAAGAAAATAAATAGCAAAGAGCTAAATGAAATAGAGACCAAAAAATAAAACAAAGAAAAATATAAAAGATCAATGAAATAAAAAATGTGATTCTTTGAAAAGGTAAATAAATTAATAAACCATTAGCTAGAGTGACCAAGTAAAGAAAAAAATCTACACAAACACAATCAGAAATTAAAAACAAGTAACTCACAAACTAGAAAACACAGAAAAAAAAAGAATGGATCCCTAAAAACATACAACTTTCTGATAATAAGCAAAGAAGAAATAGAACTCCTGAATACAGCAACAATGAGTATCAAAAATGAATCAATAATTTAAAAAATCCCCAAACACAAAAAAGCCGGAACCAGATAAATTCACAGCCAAATTCTACCAGACATTCAAAAAAGAAATTGCGCCAATCCTACCAAAACTATTCCAAATATATAGAAGAGAATTCTTCTCAATTCATTCTATGATGCCCGTATCATCGTGATACCTAAGACAGGAAAGTATGAAACAAACAAAGAAAATTATAGACCAAAATTATAGACCAATATTATAGACCAATTATGGACCAAAATTATAGACCAATATTGCTGAGGAATATAGACACAAAAACGTCAACAAAATATTGGCAAACTAAATTCAGTACATCAAAAGGATAAATAAAGCAATCAGACAAGAGAAAAGAAATAAAAGACATCCAAAACCAGAAAAGAGGAAGTCAAATTATGTCTGTTTGCTGATGATAATGATCTTATAACTAGAAATCCCTAAGGACTCCTCAAAATAACTCCTAGATTTGATGAATTCCTCAAAGTCTCAGGTTATAAAACTAACATACAAATATCAGTAGCATTTCTAAAGGCAAATAATTACCAAACTGAGAACCCAATTGAAAATGCAATCACATGTATAATAGCCACAATAAAACTAAAATACATAAAATATATTTAACAAAGGAAGTGAAAGAGCTCTGCAAGAAAAACTACACATCAATGATGAAAGAACTCACAGATGACAAAAACAAATGGTAAAACATCCCCTGCTCATGGATCAGAAGAATCAATACTGTCAAAATAGCTATACTTCCTCAAAGCATTCTACAGACTCAATGTAATCCCTATCAAAATACCAATGTAGGGCAGCACCTGTAGCTCAAAGGAGTAGGGCGCCAGCTCCATATACCAGAGGTGGAGGGTTCAAACCTGGCCCCTTCCAAAAACTGCAAAAAAAAAAAAAGTAATTTTATATAGAATTAGAAAAAAACATCCAAAATTTTATACGGTACCAAGAAAAAGTCCAAATAGTCAAAACAATCTTAAGCAAAAAAAGAATACTGGAAGCATCACATTACCTAACATCAAATTATACTGTAAGTCTAAACTAATGAAAACAGCATGGCAAGCATAAAAGTAGACACATATAAATCAGTGGAATAGAATAGAGTATCCAAAAAATAAAATGATAAACCTACATTCCATTAACCTTGACAAATCAGACAAAAACATGCACTGAAGAAATGACACATTATTTAACAAATAATGCTTAAAAAATTGTAGCCTCATTCAGAAGAAGAAAACTTGATGCCTATTTTTCACTATATGCAAAAATTAACTCAAGATGGATTAAAGTCTTAAACATAAGACTGAAAACTATAAAAATTCTAGAAGAAAATCTAGGAAAAATTGTTTTGGATATTGGCCCAGGTATAGAATTTATGACTCACATCCCAAAAGAAATGCAAAAAAAAACAAAAATACACAAAAGTGACTTAATTAAACTAAAACGTTTTTGCACAACAAAAGAAATAATCAAAAAGAATAAACAGATAACCTACAGAATGGGATAAAATATCCTCAAACTATGTATTTGACAGAAGATTAAGATCCAGAATCTACACGGCACTCAAACAATTCAGGAAAAAAAGAAGAAAACACACACATAACCTCATTAAAAAGTGGGCTAATGCAATCCCCATCAAAATATCAATGTCATTTTTTGCCTATCTAGAAAAAACAATTCTATATTTTATCTAGTATGATACAAGGGCCAAGAGTTGTTGGCAAAAAGTTCAGGTTGTTTTCATCTGACATTTTTATGCCACCTTTTCAGCATTCCAAATAGTTAAGTTTGTTAACTGTTTGTATAGTTGGCACAAATTCATAATGGATAATCTCTCTGAAATCAAAAATTTAGCAACATCATTTTGACTCTTGATATGAACTGATGAACTTTTGGATCATTGAGAATCGGCTGACTTCCATTGTGCATTTTGACATATTGGCATAATGATGTTTCATCACCAGTGATAAAATGGTCCAAAACATCATCTTGCCTCTATAGGAGGTCTTAGAAAACTTCGATCTTTGCTTTTGTTCATTGGTGAGTTTCTTCAACACCATTTTTGCGTATACCTTTTGCATGCCAAGAATTTCATGCTAAAATCTTTTGCATGCTAAGATTTTCCTGTTTTTTTAATTGATGTTTACTTGGCCTTCTATGCTTCTCATAGTCAGCTGATGATTTTTATAACCAATTTGGTAAACTTTTACAGTGTTTTTATCAGTTCTGCTCATTACTGGCCAACCTGCCTCTCTTCATTAAGTGTTGCCTTCTCTCCCCTCAGAAAAACAATTAATCCACTTGTACACTGTCATTTTCTTTATGGCATTATCCCCATAAACTTGGACTAACATGTCCCCAATTCCACATCTACTCTTGACAAGTTTAACAAAGAATTTGATGTTTGTTTGTTGCTCTATTTCAAGCTCTGACATACTTGCAATGGCACACAATGACACAAAACAACAATGAACTCAACTCAACCAGACACTATCACACATCAACACAAACACAGCTGTGAGATGTTGAGATACCAAGGTTATGAAACCTTACTGAGCTGTTTACACAGTGCTACCAATGCAATTGCACAGTAGCAAGTTCTTGAACTTGTCATACTTCATATATGATTGTATTAGAAATCATCAAATACTCAGGAATAACTCTAATAAAATGTGTACAAAACATCTTAACTATTAAAAAGTCAGCAACTGAGATGAATAGACATTTTTCAAAAAAAATACAAATGATCAAAAAATATATGAGAACATGCTTAACATCCCCAGTTATCAGAGAACTGTGAATTAAAACCATAATGATATACCATCTTACTCTAATTAAAATAAAAAGCCCAAAGACCCACCAAGAGATACCTGGAACTGATAAATAAATTCAGAAAAGTCTCAGGTTACAAAATCAACATACACGTATCAGTAGAATTCTTATACACCAATTGTAGTCAAGGTGAGAGTCGATCAAAGACTCATAACATTCCCAAAAGCTAAAAAGAAAATAAAACACCTAGGAGTATACTTGCCCAGCAAGGTGAAAGATCACCACAATGCAAACTACAAAACATTGACAAAAGAAATCACAACTGACAGAAATAGAAAAACATATCGTGCTCATGAATCAATAGAATTAACATAGTTAAAATGCCTATACTACCCAAGGTGATTTACAGATTCAACACAGTCTCCATCAAAATAACAAAGTCATATTTCACAGATTGAAAAAAAAAAAAAAAAATGTTGGCTGGGCGCCCGTAGTTCAATGGTTAGAGGGCCAGCCCCGTGCACAGTAGGTGGCAGGTTTGAACCTGGCCAGCGCCTGTGAAACAAAATTAAATAAATTAATTAAATAATATGTTTGCACTTTGTTAGAGCCAGGATAAAGCCTGAATAGCCAAAGCAATTTTAAGCAAAAATAACAAATCTGGTGGCAGCTCATTACCAGACTTCAGCATGGTATTGGCACAAAAACAGAGACATGGACCAATGGGACAGAACAGCGAAGGCAGAAATAAAACCATCCACATATATCCAACTGATTTTACAAAGCAGACAATAATATACACTGGGATATAGAAGTCATATTTGATAAATGGTACTGGGAAAATTGCAGAAGAATGAAATAGAATTCCTATCTTTCATAGGTCACAAAAATTAATATAAAATAGACAAAAGATTTAAATGTAAGGCATGAAACCATGTAAGAATCCTAGAAGAAAATGTTGGAAAAACTCATCTGCATATGGATCCAGGCAATGAATTTATGAAAAAGACACCAAGTGGAATCACAGCAATAATAAAATAGAGAAGTGGGCCTTATTTAAACTAAAAAGCTTCTGCATAGCTAAGGAAATAATCAACAGAACTAATATCCTACAGAATGGAAGAAAATATTCACAAGCTATATATCTGATATCTACAATGAACTCAAGGAAATCAGCAAGGAAAAAATAGCAAACCCAAATTAAAATATGGGCAAAAGAAATTAACAGAAGCTTTACAAAAGAAGATAGACAAATGGGCCAATAGATATATGAAAAAAGGCTCATTGTCACTAATCATCAAGGAAATGGAAATTAATACCACAATGAGATACCACCTTGTATTAAAAAGTTCAAAAACGATAGATGCTAGGGTGAATGCAAAGAGAAAAGAAAGCTTATACACTGTGGTTGGACTGCAAATTAGTACAACCTCTATGGAAAAGAGTATGGAGATTTCAGGGAACTAAATAGACATACCATCCAATCTAGCAATCCCACTAATATCCCATTATTTACCCAAAGGAAAAGAAATCATTTTATTAAAAAAGATGCCTGCATGCAAATGTTTATTGCAGTGCAATTCACAACTGCAAAGATCTGGGATCAACCCAAGTGTCCATTAAATCATGACTGGATGAACAAAATGTGGTATATGTATACCATGAAATACTACTCAGCCATAAAAAATGGATGAATTAATGCCTTTTGCAACAATTTGGATGGAACCAGAGACCATTGTCCTAAGTTACATATCTAAAGAATGGAAAAACAAACACCACATGTGCTCACTATTAATCTAAGACTAACCAATGAACACACATATGCACAGAGGGAAGTAAAACTCAGTGGAAATCAGCCAAGAAGGAGATGGAAGGAGGGGACCAGTGAAATCCTCCCTACATAGTACAAGGAACCAATGAACACTATATGGGTGATGGGGATATCTATACCACTGACTAAACCATTACAAAAGCCACCCATGTAATCAAAAAATTTGTATCCCCTATATTTTGACTTTTTTAAAATCAAAACCAATAGATGTAGGTTTAAAACTCAAAACCAATAGATGTAGGTTGAATGGTGAAAAGGAAATGGCTTGTACATTTTTGGTGGGGATGTAAATTAGTACAACTTTATAGAGAGCAGTATGGTGATTTTCCAATGAACTAAAATTAGATCTACCATTAGAACTTCTAATCCTATTACTGGTACCTACACAAAGGTAAAGAAATAATTATACAGAAAAGATACCTGCACTTGTGTATCTATCACAGCACTGTTCAAAGTCACAAAGATGTGGAAAGCAACGCCAGTGCCCATCAGATGCTGAGTGGATAAACAAACGTAGTGTACACTTATACAGGATGTGCCAAAAATGTATATACATTTTAATAAAAGAAAAACTTGTATTAAAAATTTAATACCCAATATATGCCAATAACAATAGATGAATACAGACACAGAATTACAAGAGGACCTCTTCTATTTGCAGTAGTCAAACATGACTTCAGTATTACACATTTAATAGTTTTTCTTTCTTATATGTATGCAATTTTTGGCGCCTCCATATGCAAAATAAAGCATTACTCATTGATGAGAAAAAATGTCTCTTACAGCAACTTGGATGGAACTAGAAGCCATTTTCCTAAATGAGGAAACTCAGAAACAAAAAAAAAATAAATTCCTCATGTTCTCACTTACAATAGGGAGTAAACTACAGCTATGTAGGACACACAGAGTGGTACAATGGACTTTGGAGATTGAAAAGGATGGTGGGAGGACATGTACACTATTCAGATGATAGGTATGCTAAAGCCCAGACTTCACCATTATTCCATATATACATATAACAGAATTCAATTTATACTGCAAAATGTATTAAAATGTTTAAAAAGGAAAAAAATTATAAAAAATAATTATGGTAGAAAAGCTGGAAAAATCCTTCAAAAGGAGCAAAAGAGTTAAGTACCTACACCAAACTGATACTAAAAATAATTAAGGCAGAATAGTATGAAATTATGAATGGAACAGATGTGAAAGCCCAGTGATAGACCTATGTACCTATTTAATGTGATAAGCTGAAACTTCCAATTGCTAAAGAAAATATTTACTTTTCTTTATAGTGGATAGCCTATATGTAGTGGATAGCCTTTGGGGAAAATATAATATCAGATCTATATCTTAATTATATCAGAATAAACTAAAAAGGAACCATATACCTAAATATAAAAAAGATATTTTATATATATATATATATATACACACACACACACACACACACATATATATATATATTAGCACAGAGCTAAAAATCCAGATACAATAAAAGAAAGATAAATTCAATTACATAATATATTTTAAAATAAACTTCTTGTGGCATAAGACACCATAAGCAGAATCAAAAGAAAAATGACAAAATGTGAGAAAATATTACCAACATAAATTGCAGATAAAAAAGTTAATATTCAAAAATTATGAAGGACTCTTCATAATTATGAGCAACAGAAATACATAAACATATACTCCATAGGAAAAAAATATATATATAAATGTTCCCCAAATACATGTAAGATATTCCAGGTCAGTTAACTTATAAAAATGTAGATTAAAACTACTCTCACTGACCACTTCTCACTTGTATTAGATTGACACAAACCCCAAGCTTGACAATACACCCTGCTGGGAGCTTGTGAAGAAACACATTCTCATGAAATTGCTGGTGAGAAAAAAACATTATACCACCCTGATTGAGGGGAATTTGGCAATATCTAGCAAAATCAAAGACATCCTTTGAGGCTGCAATTCCACTTGTAGACTTGTATGAACTTATTCTGAGGGTATTTCTCTAGAACTAAAAAATAGTACAATAAGGATATTTGTTGGACATTAATTATAATAGTAAATTATTGAAACCAATCGAAATGCTCAGCAGCAGCAGGCAATAGATTTTTATAAACTACTACAATCCAAACAAATGGAATTCTTTGTAGCTATTCAAAAAGGCTAAAGAAGATGTCAATAAACTGATAAAGAATGATTCCTCAGATATATTCTTAAATAAAAAAATGTATTTTGTTATCTATTGCATAAGAATGAAGAGAACAAAGAAGACGCACTTAAGCAGATTTCTCTGTTTGTATATGCATTGCTTATTTTTGCAAAATAGACAAAATGAAAACAGAAACTAATAAGAACGGTTACCTAAAGATGCTAAGTGGGAACAGAAGTGAAAAAAAGAATCCAACTTTTCTCATTCATCCTTTGATATGTGTAATATTTGACATGTGACCATAATGATTCTTTATATGAAGAAAAAATAAATAATACAAGATAACACTAAAATTGATTATATATAGAAATGAATTTACCTGGGTAGCAATTTTATAAAATGATAGTGCATGTATGCACACAAATTATTTAAGTAAGTTTTGAACAAAGAGCTATGACAATAAACCCCTGTAGAATATGTCCTAAAGGCAAAAAGAACTGAAAAAGAAGATTAAGTTTGCTTTGCAAGTTTGCTGTCGGCAGTTCTATTAGTGTTAGTTGTTTTGAAAATATTTTGTTTTCTGCAGGATACATTAAATGAGTAAATGTAATGATGTTAGAAGTCAAGATTCTCACTGTGGAAATAATAAGACTTAACCATAGACTACAGAAAAGTATGGAAGGACTCAGCAACATAGCTACCGATTACAAGATACATATGCATAGATGCATGTGCACTTATACGTACGCATATATATTTTTTCTGGCTCTATTACCTGAAAGTTCATTGAAAAAAATAAGCACACTATGAACCTAAATCTTAGTTTCTAAATACAATTCTCCACTAGAAAAAAACTAGGGCTTTCTGGGAAAAAAAATACTTGATAGAAGATCATGGGCAAGTAAAGTACAAATAACTGTATAATGTACTGCTGAGTCAGAAAGCAAAGAAGTCCTCAATGATGATAAGGGACACAGAGTTCAACTTGAAGAAACTACAACTACATATGTTTGGGATAATATGAGCATACAAAGGAATAAGAATGGCAATGGGAGACAACACATCAAATATAAAAAGGAATTCGTCAAATCTATAATGTTATTTAAAAACATAAAAAATATGGGGAAGAGAAGGTTCTTCCTTAAAGAAGGTCTATTTGTAAATGTAAGATGAATAATACAAATTGAAAATCATAACTTTTCAAGCACCAATGTAATAATTGATGTGAGCAAAGATCATCATAAATGCTAAAAATATTGAATAAAATTTTATTAACAGGATACTCAGACAATCTTAAAGCATCACCTACAGTCCTACATCATCTATAAAGTGCAAGAGAAAAGGTCACTTTCAATAGAAAAATATCAAAGACACCACTTTATCAAATAATTAAATAATAAAGCATTCCAAATAATGCATCAAGTCAATATTATTGACGGGATACACTGAGAAGGTCATAAGATTGCTTATTTAGTATTCTTGACAAAAATGTTTAAGCTAATTCTAAAAACCTAGAAATAATCAGTGCTGTATTACACAAAATAACTGGCATATTATTTAATTTTTGAGGGAGAAAGTAAAATTTCTATCCTCTTTTATTGTTTCAGGTTCACTGAGGGTACAAAAAATTAGGTTACACTGATTTCAGAGTCCCTCTTATAATTGTATACCACCCTAAAAGGTGTGCCATACACTGTAAACCCCCCCTCATTACCCTCCCTGACCCTCTCCTTGCTCCCACGTTCCCCTGACCCTTACCTTGAGTTGATTTGAGTTTTTCTCTTATAAGGGTATGTATTAGATTGTCTATTGGCTTCATATGAGAATAAAATACATTGGATTCTTGCTTCTCCATTCTTGTGATGCTTTACTAAGAAGAATGTATTCCAACTCTATCCAGGCTAATACAAAAGATGTAAAGTCTCCATCTTTTTTAATGGCTGAATAGTGTTCCATGGTATACATATACCACAGTTTGTTAATCCATTCCTGGGTTGGTAGGCATTTAGGTTGTTTCCACATTTTGGCTTTTGCAAATTGAGCTATAATAAACAGTCTAGTGCAGTGGTTCTCAACCTTCCTAATGCTATAAACTTTTAGTACAATTCTTGTGGGTCACGACCCACAGGTTGAGAACCACTGGTCTAGTGCAAATGTCCTTATGATAAAATGATTTTATTTCTTCTGAGTAGATGCCCAGCAATAGGACTTCAGGATCAAAAGGAGAGTCTAATTTGAGTTCTTTAATGATTCTCCATACTTCCTTCCAAAAAGGTTGTATTAGTTAGGCATGTACTTTTCAAAAGTCTGAAAGTCCATTCTGGGAGGCCAAAGCCAAAGCAGGTGGATTGCTTAAGGTCAGGAGTTCAAGACCAGTCTCAGAAAGACTGAGATCCCTCTGTACAAATATAGAAAAACTAGCCAGGCATTTTGGTGGGCCCATGTATTTCTACCTGCTGGAGAGGTTGAGAGAAAAGGATCACTTAAGCCCAGTTTGAGGTTGCTGTGAGCTGGGACACCATGACATTTTATACAAATTAATTACCTAATATCACTTCACAAGAAATTGGAAAAGGAAAGGCAAAACAAAATCAAAGCCAGCAAAAGAAAAGAAATAACAAAGCTCAAAGCAGAACTAAATAAAATAGAGAACAACAACAAAAAAATCAATGAAATAAAAACTTGATTCTTTGAAAAGATAAATAAAATTAACAGACCACTAGCCAGATTAACCAGAAATATAAGAAAAGGACTCAAATAATGTCAGTCACAATGAAAAAGGAGATATTACAACTGGTATCACAGAAACACAAAATATCATCTGTGAATAGTACATAAATCTCTACACAAAGAAACCAGAAAAACTAGAGGAAATGAATAAATTATTGGAAACACACTGTCTCTCAAGCCTAAATAAGGAAGAAATAGTAATGCCAAACAGACCAATAATAAGCAGCGAGATTGAAGCAATAATAAAAAAATCTCCCAACCAAAAATAAAAGCCTCATACCGGACAGATTCACAGCCAAATTTTACCAAACCTACAAAGAAGAATTGCCACCCCATGGAAACTATTAATCTACAACATCAAAAAGGAGAGAATCCTCCCTAACTCATTCTAGGAATTCAATATCACCTTGATACCAAAGCTAGGAAAATGTACAACTGAAAAAGAAAAGTACACACCAATATCCCTTAAGAACACAGATGCAAAAAATCCTCAATAAAATACTAGCAAGCCAAATTCAATAGTACGTCAAAAAGTCCATCGTGATCAAGGAATGCAAGGATAGTTTAACACATGCAAATCAATACATGTGAGTCTTCACATAAAGTGAAATAAAAAGACTTACATGATCTGCACAATATATGAGCAAAAGAATTTGATAAAATCTAGCACACTTTTCATGATAAAACCCCTTAACAAATTAGGCATAAAAGAAACATACTTCAAAATTATAAAAGCCATATAGAGTAGGACCTCTATAAGTTGATCACCCAAGGGACTAATACATACTGGTTAACATATAGATGTGGTCAACATATGGAGGTGGTCCACATAAGGAACTAGACCTACTGCACTAATACATGCATGTGGTGCACGTCTGGTCTATGAAAATTAGATTAACTTAAGGAGGTGGTCAGGTAAAATTATCCCCATTTTCTGATGATACAACCTTTTATCTATAAAACTCTAATGACTTCACCAAAAGACTCCTGGAATTGATGAATAAATTCAGCAGAGTCTCAGGTTATAAAATTAATTTACACAAACCAGTAGCATTTCTATATACTAAAAAAACAGTCAAGTGAGAGTCAGATCAAGGACTCTATATCATTCATAACAGCTAAGAAAATCAAATACCTGGAAATATCTTAACAAGAAGGATAAATGCCTCTATAAGGAGAACCACAAAACACTGATGAAGAAATCACAGCTGACACAAATATATGGAAAAACAACTCATGGTCATGGATTAGTAGAATCAACATCATTAAAATGCCCATTCTACCCAAAGTGATCTACAGATTCAGTGCAATCCCTATCAAAATTGCAGGGTCTTATTTTACAGATCTAGAAGAAATAAACTTCCTGGCGGTGCCTGTAGCTCAACAGAGTAGGGTGCTGGCCCCATATGCTGGAGGTAGTGGGTTCAAACCCAGCCCTGGCCAAAAACTGCAAAAAAAAAAAGAAGAAGAAGAAGAAGAAAAGAAGAGGAAGAGGAAGAGGAAGAGGAAGAAGAAGAAGAAGAAGAAGAAGAAGAAGAAGAAGAAGAAGAAGAAGAAGAAGAAGAAGAAGAAGAAGAAGAAGAAATAAAGAAACTTCCTTTGGAACCAAAAATAGCCATAGCAATCTTTAGCAAAAGAACAAATACAGAGGCATCACATTACCTGACTTCAAATTATACTACAAAGTTATAATAACCATTAAAAGATACTTGTACAAAAAGTAGACAAACTAATTAAACAAAAGGGAGAACCCAGAAATAAATCCACCTACCTATAACCATCTGATCTTTGACAAAGTAGACAATATACCTTGAGAAAAGGATGCCCTATTCAATAACTAGTGCTGTAAGAACTGGATATCCACATGCAGAAGATTGAAACAGGATCCATAGCTGTTGCTATATAAAAATTAATTCAAAATGGATTAGAGACTTAAATGCAAGTCATGAAATCATAAGAATTCTAGAAAAAAATGTAGAAAAAGTCTCTTTTTTGTTGTTTTTGCAGTTTGGCTGGAGCTGGGTTCGAACCCACCACCTTTGGTATATGGTGCCAGCACCCTACTCACTGAGCCACAGTCATCACCTGAAAAAGTCTCATTTGACATTAACCTAGGCAAAGAATTTATGGTTAAGACCCCAAAGACAAATATAGAAACAACAAAAATGAATCTATGGGACTTAAAAAGCTTCTATACATCAAATGAAATAATCAACAGAGTGAATAGGTAACCTACAGAATAAGATAAAATATTCATAAACTGCATATCTAACAAAGGACTGATACCAGAATCTACAAAGAACTCAAACTAAAAAACAAACAACAACAACAAAAAAAAACCATCAAAAAGTGGGAAAAAGAAAGACATGAACAAAAGTTTTCAAAAGAAGATAGATAAATGTCCTACAAACATATAAAAAAAAATGCTCAATGTCATTAAACATTGGGGAAATGAGAATTAAAACTACAATGGATACCACCTTACTCCATTAGAATGGCCATTAATTAAAATGTCAAAATACAATAGATGTTGGCATGGATTCAGAGAGAAAGAAATGCTTATACACTGTTGGGGTGACTGCAAATTAGTACAACCTCTGGAAAACAGTATGGAGATTCCTCAAAGAAAGAAATACAGACCTACCATTCAGTCCAGCAATCCCACTGCCGGGTTTCTACCTAAGGGAAGTAAAGTCATTTTATCACAAATACTCCTATCCTTGAATGTTTATCACAGCACAATTCACAATTGCAAAAAATGTGGAATCAACCTAAATGCCCTTCAATTCATTAGTGGATTAAAAAAATGTGATATCATGGAGTACTGCTCAGCCAGGAAAAGTAATGAAATAATGTCATTTGCAGCAACGTGGATGGAATTCTGAATTATCTTAAGTGAAGTATCTTGGGACTGGAAAACCAAACACCATATGTTCTCACTAACAAGTTGGAGCTAATAGACGGGTGCACATTGGCATAGAGTGATATAAAGGACATGAGAAACCAAGAATGGGGGAGGGTGGGACGGTAGGGGTGAGATAAAAACTTCCATATGGGGTACAATGAACATTACTCTGGTGATAGGCACATCATCAAAAGCCCTGAATTAAGCATTATACAAGGTTATCTATGTAATAAAAACATTTATACCTTCTTGCAATATTATGTATTTTGGATGTGACAATAGCACTAGAGTTAAGAATAAAAACATCCCTGTCTTGAGGACATAGACGGTGAAGTACGTGTATTTAACAATGAATTATCATGATGTCTGCGAGCGTTTTTTAAATGGTTCAGCAAAGACCTCTCTATACAGAGAAAGTGAGAAGGAGAAGGCAATTTTGATGAATTGGTAACAAGTGATGAATTTAGAAAAAATGCATATAAATGTTCATTATGTAAGTTTTCCAGTTTCCTGATAGGTTTGAAATGTTTCAAAGGAAAATCTCAGGAAAATAAAAAGATACCATTTAGAATTAAATTCAAAAATATATTTATTTGGAAGAGTGGAAAAGTTATTTGAAGCTGCACAGAACAAAGATTATCTAATACATAATAAAAGTTATTTAAGTCTTTTATTAGCTAAAGAAGAATAATTAAAAGGGAAGCATGTCCTGTTTTTTTTTTTACTTAGTAGAATATGCCTATCTTAAGTAAAAGTATAGTTTTCTCATATTCTCCCTCATTCACCAAAATGTGTAGTAATTCACAAGAATGTTGATTCTTTGAATATTTGTAGAAAGTATTGTAGATTTTGAGATAAAGAGAAGTTAAGCAGGGATCATAAATTTAATAATATCAAAATCACTAATTATATTCCATTAGTAAGTCCAGGGAATCCTGGCTTCAAGTCCCATCTCTATTACTCACTAGACATGGAGTCACCATCTAAATACAAATGTGAACACCTTTGTCATTCTTGGCTCTAAAGAATTATACATTGAATAACTGATACCCTTTAATAGCACAATGTCTGGCTAGATTAGGGACTCCATAAGTGTTAGTTGAATCTGAACTTTGTATTGCCTAATAAGATCAATAGTATAAATAGTTTTGACCCTTGAACTTGATTCCTTCTGTATTAATATAATCATTGGTACTGTCGGTAAGAGAACACGCTGAATTTTGTAAGTTGTATACTCCCTTGCAGAGATTACATATTCAATTAAAATTTGTACAAAATGACAGTTCTTAAAAAGGCTAAGGTCACAGGAAAACTAATAAGAAATTTTCATTCATAATTGAAACTCAGTTTTTAATTAATGTATTTCTTTAATAGCTGGTCAGCTGGGAAACTAAAATATAAAATATTATAATTCTAAATAAATACACCTAAAAATAATTTTTTATATTTTCCAAAGCATATGTGGTGAGTTCCATTATATTCCAATTTGGTAATTAGTAGATCGCTTCCAAGTAATGCTTATTATAGAAATATGCCTTAAAGGTATCAGAACAGAGCCATCTTATGAGCAAGTAGTAATCTATGTAGTCCCCTCCTCTATATAGAGAAAATAAAACAGCAGTAATGGTCAACAACCCTACAGAAAGGACCGGCAGCTGATACCATTTGCATCTCTTTTAAATATGTTCCACTGTGAAAAGGCGTAGAAGGGAAAAATGGGGGAGAGGAAGAAAAACTCTCTAATACGCTGTTTTCCTGGAGGCTGTTATAGCAGGCTATAGAACCAGAGTCAAACAGAACATTTGGGTGGCTGTCCTGTAGTTAGAAGACCCTTCTCACCCTTACTCTTATTAAACACACACCAGCCCTGCTTGTTACCGTTGATTTGTGTGAATGTTTATAATAGAGGAAGAAGAGAAAAGTTTACTTGGGACCAGAAGCGTCAGGCTGGGGAAGATGACCACGGGGAAGAAGCTGGCGTCATTCCCTGCCTTGCCCTTTCAGGATGCGGAGGTGATGGAACAGTTGTGGTGAGACCTACTGTGAGTCTGGAATATTTTTATGGGTAACTGGGCACAAGTGCAGTTCTGAGTTGGAGGTTGAGCCTCTGCTCTCCTGTGGCACTCAGGGGTTTGCATCTTGGTGGACACTGGCAGCCACAAGCAGGAAAGAGAGGTGGGCCACAGTCAGCATCCACAGGAGGTGAAGCTTTCTGAAGGATCTCTATGGATGGAGATTCCATCGGTGGAGAAGAACACAGGAGAAAAAAAATATCTGGTCATGTAAAAAAACTGAACTATGAGCAAATATGAGGCTCCCATCGCATCAACTTATGCCACATGCTGCCATTGAGGCCGCCTCTCTAAAAGTACCTTTTATCCTCTTTGTAAATTCTTTAATCAAAGACCTTTATATATTTCCATGCCAAGGGATAAAGAAATTACAACCTTCTAAAATGTAGCCTCTACTAATTCCCATGAATTCTTTTTTATGAATCTCATGTAACTTAGCTATGTTAGCTACTCCCTCCCCCCAGTCTCTTCCCTTAATCGAAGTAGATCATTTCCTCAACCCGGTGTCGCCTCCTGCTGCGTTCTCTCCTCCCCTTTTAAAATGCAATACAGGCCAAGTCCTTCAGTTCCATAAATGCTCCTTAGCCTTTAGTAAACCACATGGTTCTACTGCTTCTCCACAAATATGACACAAATTGTCACATTCAGATATTAGCAGACCATTGTTTTTTAAATATAGGTTAAGATACACTGTTTGGGAACATCTTTTTATACATTGTCTGGATTTGGGTGAGTCTTTGTATATAATTTTTGTCTGACTTTCCCATTTAGAAAGTAAATACCTTGATGACAATTTCTACATTGTTTTTTTCTTTGCATCTTCCACAGTGCTCAGCACAGAGAGGTACTCTCAAACTGTTCTGTTGAATAGATTGATTCATCTATTTAGCATGGTGTGAACAACAAAAACAAACCAGATTGGATATTTGGGGTGACAACTGTGCCACATTTTGAGAAGTGACCCTTTTCACTACACTGCTCCTTTTAGGTTTAATTCTAAAATTTAGTAGTTGAAGTAAAGACAAATAAGAAAGCCATGGTCTGCTAGTCCTTAGCAAAAAAAATTCCAAACCCGCAAGCACAATCATCAAAGAGATAAAATTTTCGTAGCTAACTTTTTCAGGTTTATCAACAGTGAACATACAACTAACCAAACTTAAAATCAGATGTATCTCAGTGAGGCACTATGATCTTCTTTTTACTCTCCTTTATGTATAATTTTAAAGAAATCAAATAAAAAAAAATAGCCAAGAAGCCTAAGATCTAAATAGGTACTTTATATTTAACTTTAAAAGGTACTTTAAGGTACCCAAATTGTCTCTGTTCTCCAAGTTCTTTGTCAATCAGTCAATCACATTGGAAAAAAGACTAAAATACTTTGCTGGTCTTCTGCCTCCTTATTCATTAAGAATAAAAATAAAGTTATCCCATTAAAACCATCGGCTGCTCAAAACTCCTATTTTTATAGCACACAAATTATTAAGAATCAACTGTTATTAAATATAAAATTACAGGATGTCTTACTTTGATGGTTACTTGTATTTGTCAAAAGCACTGTTTTCCTTTCTTACATGAAATCTTGCCTTATTGCTTTACTCATGCGTTAACGTTTATATATCCTTATTTCACAAAAACGTACAATAAGAAGGAATCTCTTTGTTTATGATTAGTACAAGATCTGCACCATGTACAATTCAACACATTTCAAGACAAAAAGAAAGCTCCAATCCCCAGCCTCTAGCACAAGAGAAATTAAGCAGGAAGAGCTGCCTCTGTTGGTCTTGAAAAAACAATATCAAAAACTGAATGGGTGAGAAGGGAAAGCACAGAGTTGATTCACATGACCAGGGTGAAAAGAAAAACAAACATTATAGTTGCAAAAACACATATTCCATAACAACTTCTTAGGACTCCCAGGTGCAACATCAGCATCGCTCGAGTCTCGATTTTTATTGTAATCTTGTGGCTTTTTATTTGTAACTTATATGAAAAGAATCATATTGATTGGGGCAGATTTAACTCAGTAAAACCTATTCTACTGAGATTGTCTGTGCTAGGTGATTTTATCAAGTTCTCTTTTGGTTTCATTTTCTTCCTCATCCCTATTCCCAGGAGAGGCTGCAGCCCAGCTTGCAGAGCAAATTGCCCTAAATTGAGTTCTTTCTCTGGCATAGACAGGGCTGCCTTTGGCTCCTCGGCTTGAAAACTTTATGCATTCTTTTCTCCTTCTTCCTTAACAATCCCTTTCCCTTTTTCCAATTAAAATGGAGAAGTTTGCACCGGTACCTGCTCCCAATTAAATGAATACTGCATTACTAGCCGCACTCCCGGATCTTCTTTACCCTCCCTTCATTAGCCTTATTCCTCTGAGACAGCCTGGCTGTCTGCCAGGGACTTATGGCAAGAATTCAAAATCTTGCACACTTTATCCCCTCCAAATCATTCTTGAATATAAGCAGTCTGCTCTTTAGGCCCAGCATGAAAAATCCAAGAACGTGTTCAAAATGGATAGGAGGTTGGGAGGGACAGAAGAGAAAAAAATGATTTATTTAAAAGGCTAAAAACCTATGCAAAGAAAGACAAGCTAAGAGAGGGTGAGCTTCCCAGTTAATTGACCTTAGCTTCTTTTTTTAAAGTCTGAGTAAGAAGAACAACAAAAGACAGCTCGATGTCCTTGCTTTATTCCTGAGCACCTTCGTGCCTACAGGAAGTGCATCATCATCTTTACACCTCAGGCATGCTGACTCCCAGCACTCAAAATTACACACCATGACCAAAAAAGCCAACCTCCAAAGCTTAAACAACACTTTTTTTAAAAAAAATAAAGATCAACATGGAATTTTCCAACAAATGTGAGTGCTATGGGGCCATTGCATCAGCCCTTCTCAATTGACACTTGGAATCGGTGAATGTGCATCAAGCTGTCATGAATGATGATTCAAGTGTCAGGTCACACAAACAAACAGGCATTGTGTGTGCCACCACTTCTTCTGAAGACTATGTAAATTCCACTTACAGAGCCTTCCAACATACTTGAGCAGAATATGTGATCAAATCCCACTTCTGGTACACAGCATCTGTGTGACCCTGGGCAACTTATGGGGATTAGACAGAGCATGCAAACCATTTAGCACAATTCCAGGCACATGCTTTAGAGTTAGCTTTGTATACTCTTATTATTATTGCTACCATCACCATATTAATACAAAGCAAAGTACACCATATGATCTGACAGAACTTTTGGAGCCCTGCCCAGAACATGGTAAGGGCTAAGGACAATTTGCAGATGATTTTTAATTTTACAAAATTTAAAGTGTGCAATTAGATTCTTAGAAGTTGACCCGTGTTTGGCACAGACCCCAATACAGCTATGACATCCACTAAGGTCAATATTGGAAAACCTATCTTTTAGTGGTAATTGTAAGTCATCAAATTCATCAAGCACCCTAGAAAACATATCATCATTGCTGACTTTTTATGATATAAGAAAAATATGTAATTGAACACTTAAAACCACCATCATCAAAGTTAGTTTGTTTTGACTCTGAGAATTAACAGAAAATGTGGTTTATCTCCTAGTGAGACACTTCCAAAGCATGCTATAATAACACAGTTTACTTCTTTTTAAAAAAGAAGAAAAAGAAGCAAAACATTGCAAAAAGCTATAATTACTAAACCTTTTAAGTGTTTATTCTAATGAAAACACAAAAATATGTATTTATGAATGAGATAATTATTATAAACAAATTTGTTCTGGCCATTTTTATCTCCTCCAATAGACATAACTCTTCTACACATGAGCAGCACAGTTATTGTCAGATTTATAGGATATATACTGTGCCATCTAAGAAAATTAAAGCACTAGACACACTCTCAAACAGAAAAGTACTTTACAAATAGCTATTTTTAATGTATAAATATTTGTTGATACATAACAGTTATACATAGTTGGGGGGCACATGTGAGATTCTCATACCTGTTCAGAGGTGATTGGGATATCCTTCCCTACAAACATTTATCTTTTCTTTGTGTTGGGAACATTACAATTCTTGTCTTCTAGAAATTATTTGTGATTGATCAAATCATAATGAACATTGTACTAATGGTCAAGTCTCTAATTTTTTAAAAATTCATTCTTAAAACATGAAAAGAACATTAAATATGAATCAAGAGATTTTGACACACACAAATATTGGTGGAACTGCATGGACCCTGGTATGGGTTACACACACCCACTGATTCAGATCATGTGCACTTGAGGGCAGCTAAATTGGTTTCTTTGTTTGTTTGGGTTATTTTTGTTTGTTTTCGTTTTTAGAGATGATACTTTAAGAAATGGATTGAGAAATTGCTTCATTCAGAAATTTAAGTAAATTTTTGTTTAACAAAAAGACAGAATCACATATGCCAGCACATCGATGTAAACAAAGTCACCTAGCAATAACAGAGCCATGACTTACACTCAGGTCGGCCAACCCCAGGTAAAGTTCTCTCAGGTGAACTTTATACTCATTAAGTCATAGAAGCCATATTACCTGGGTATATGAGAAAAAAAAAAACTCCATAGGAAGATGTGAAATTTTCCATTGTTGTACTATGGCAAGCTTTTTTTAAATTACAAAATTAATTTCAAATAAAAATGTGGTACAAACCTCAAGTGTCACAGGTCTCCCCCTGAACCTGCCTCCCCTGCTATCTAACCTATCTTAGTAATGACATGACTATCCACCTACCTGAGAAACCTGGAGCAATCTTGCTATTTTCCCACTTAGTAAGTTGAATAATTCTATTTCTATAACATTGACCAAAATTAAATGATCTTCTCAGTCTTCATTTATATTTCCTTAACTCTGCACTGGTTTCTTGATCTGGCCCTCCCCATACACTACATTCTCAAATTCTCATCAAAATAATCTTCCCACACATTCTGAATATGCTATTCTCCAATTTGAAACCTTGGTCTATGTCACTGTCTTGGCCAGGCCCCTGTGGGGTTCCCCACTCCCATTCTCATCAATAATGTCCTCCATGCATCAGCTATATTCTTTTTTAATTTTTGTTCTTTGCTCTTTAGCTTATATTAATCCTAGTCTGTAATGCTCTGATTTTTCCTACTCAGCCTAAATACAAGTTCTTGAAAAGAAATTCCATGCAAGTTGTACCAGACTCACCAGATGAAGCTTCTGTCAGTTACTGAGAGAAGTATGTTAAGATCTTTTTGAACTTTGATTTCTCAATCTCCCCATGCTTATATTGTTTACATCAAATTTTAAATTATTTAAGACTTTTAAAGTTATTTAAAAATGTAAGTTCACTTACCAAAATTTATATATAAATATTAAAACATTAACAATGAATTTTATTTTTATTATAAATTGACAATTTATAATTGTATAAATTTATGGGAAATAAAGTGATGCTATGATTGATGAATACAATGAAAAATAATTAAATCAAGCTAACTGACATTTTTTAACCTCAAGTATCTAACTTTTTGTGGTGAAAACATTAGAAATTGATGCTCTTAGCAATTTTAAAATGTAAAAGAATCTATTATTAACTGTATTCATTGTTAATAATATTTACTAGGCATATTTAATTTTATAATTACATACATATATTTGTATGTTCCATTTAACTTTGTACTGCCTTCAAATATATTTTGTATGAAAATAACATACTGATGGCACCTTCCCTTTGGTTAGTATTTATCCTTTTACTTTCATCAGTCTTGTGTCTTTATATGTTACGTATGAATCTTAAGATAGCACACAACTGGAATTTTAAGAATCCAATATAACCATTTTTGTATTTTATTGTAAAGTTCACTCCATGTACATTGAGACTGCTGGCCTATTGGAATTTATTTCACTTAATTCATGCACTGAGATGGCTCTAATTGATTTTCCTTCTCTCTGTCCTATTAAGGATTTTCCTTAATCCCTTCAAGAAGCATTTATTGAGCAACTACAATTTCTCTACTTTTCTAGACACTGGAGACTAGGGGTGAAGGGAGAGGACAAGCCCTTGCTCTCAGGGAGATTACATTCCAGTGGGAGGGCCAGGCAAGGAATAAGTAAACAATTGAATAGGAACATAAATAGATGACAAAGAACATATAAAAAAAGTATTTCTACTGTCAGCGTCTTAACTATTTTCAGAAGCTTCCCCCCGCCCCCCAGGTTACAAGAGTAGCTTTTTAATAGGTCTCTCTTTCTCCTGCTTATCCTGTTCCACTCCATCTGCCTCACCAATTTGAATCATAATATCAGAATATCAGAATATCAGAATATTGCCATATCTAGCTGAAACCTTCAAAAACTTCCTGTTGGCTGTATCAATGAAAAAAATACCTTCAAAGTTTTCTATAACATTGGCTCTGCCTACATTTCCCAGCTCTTTCTTCCAGGTATCCTCATATTACATATTTCCTCTACTCTCTAGCAAAATAAACTAGTTACTTCCTATCACCAAGCACAATTAACTATTTTTTCTGCCTCTTTTTCTACTTCCTTATCCCTTTGTTGGTTTCTTTTTTCTTTCCCTTTTTTTTTTTTTTTTAAATTTTGCTTTCAACTGGCTTTCAATCATCTTAGTTTAAAGTTTTTTTTATTTTTTATTTTTTTCTTTTCTTCCTTTAGTGATTCTCTTGCCCTCAGCCTCCCAAGTAGCTGGGACTACAGGCGCCCACCACAACGTCTGCTTTTTTTGGTAGAGATGGGGTCTCACTTTGGCTCACTCCAGCTCAGGATGTCTCCAACCTCTGAGCTCAGGCAATCCACCAGCCTCAGCCTCCCAGGGTGCATTTGAAATGCTATTTCCCTGCACACATGCTTTCTGATTCCATATATTTGTGAGCACTCCCTCATACATTTTCATAACTCTCATTTGTTTTGCCTTTTTATATGGCATCATTCAATAATTTTTTCATTTATAATGTAAACTCCTTAATGGCAGGATTTTTTTCTGACTCATACTGATTTCCAAGCAGTACTCAATACATTGCTCTGAAGATAACACACAAGAAGTAAATAACTCTTGAATTAAATTACCATCCTGTCTAAGCCTGACCACTACCTTATATCACCCATCTTGACAGTAACAGAATATTTGGATAAATGCCGGTAAATGGCCAACATATAAAAAATTATGTTGCCTCATTCTGGAGAAAATGGCTGCGAAAAGTAAAACATTTTAAACAATTAATAAGCTCAATTAAATCTTAAAAAGTTAAGTAGGTAATAGAAATATACTAAAATATACCTATGCCTCTTAGTTCAACTAATGAGTAAAAGTACATCTTGCTTGCTGGAAGTGTGGGTAATAAAAAAGTGGGATAACAGAGTAGAGGAAAATGATAGAAGAGTAGGAGAATGGAAGAAAAAATATCCTGTGTACTCAGTACTATTATGAGACAATTTACAATCACTCACACTTTCCTATGAAGAATAGATCACAACTATGGCCCAGGATGGAGGAGGGAGGACGGCGGGGGCAGGAGGGAAGGGAG
Source organism: Loris lydekkerianus (assembly GCA_963574355.1). NCBI lineage: Eukaryota > Metazoa > Chordata > Mammalia > Primates > Lorisidae > Loris > Loris lydekkerianus. The sequence continues at coordinate 971 of CAUYPK010026430.1, read as the reverse complement.
AAGGTCAGATCAAGGTAGGGTGAATGATGGGATCACACCTATGGTGCATAATGCAGGGGTACATGTCAGATCTATTAGTATAGAGTATAAATGCCTTAACATAATAACTAAGTAAACGGGATGAGGTATATATTAATATTAACCAGTGTGGTGTAAGTATTCCTAATTCTATATGAAATCAGCACATTGTACCCCATAAATGCATTAATGTATACATGATCTATGTGTTTATGATTTAATAAAAAGAGAAAGTGAGAGAGAAAGAAAGAAAAGGAAAGTGAGCATATTTAATAGTTAAAAGTTATTTAAAATAAGTGCCATAAATTGAGGGTTTATTTATCCCAGGCACAGAAAGACAAATACTGCTTGATCTCACAAGTGAAATCTAAAAATTGTTGATCTCACAGAAACAGAATAGAATGGTGGTTACCAGGGGCTGCAGGGGTGGGGGCAGTACAAGAGATTGAGGGATAGGGGATATGAAATTCCAGTTAGACTGGAAGAATAAGGTCAAGACATCTGTTGTACAACATGATGACTATAGTTAATAATATTCTAATATTCTCTTAGCATTCTCGAAACATGCTAAGAGAGAGGACTTTAAATGTTTTCACCTTAAAAAGATAACTTTCTGAGGTAATGCATATGTTCATTAGCTAGGTTTAGCCATTCCATGATGTATACACATTTCAAAGTATCATATTCCATGTGATATGTGCATACACTTTATATGTCAATTCTTCAAATAATAGAAATAAAAGATAAACATAAAAAAAGAAAATGACAGAAGAGAAAAAGGCTGGAAAGTAATTACCTTATGTATGAAATGGTAAGAGTTCCTCCAAATTTTATGCAACTTATTAACACATTTATTCAACATTTTTCAGAATACGTGTATGCAACACCCACTACATGCCAAGAAGTGTGCTAAGCCCTGGAAATATGAGGATGGATAAGATTTAATATTTGCA